>VYZR01127784.1:0-14319 GCA_013400675.1 Oxylabes madagascariensis
AAAAGTACTGAAAAAAGTTCAGTTCAAAATATGAACCCTTCACTTGTTAATATTCAAGAGAAAAGCACCTCCGGGTTTAGAGCTTCTGAAAGGCACCTGCTCTGTAGGAGGTCTGATGTTCGCCCCACCTTTTTTTCATATTGGCATTCAGGAGAGAGGGAGAAATGAGGATAAAACTGATAATATGGGAAGTGAAAATGGGAGATATAGTTTCTGATCACAGCTCTATCAGTGACTCAGTGACATCTTTGTATGGCCATCAGAATTTAGTACACCCAGATAATAACTTGCAGAACTGACTCTGTCCTTGGGGATTTAGGCTGTGCTGGTGTTCCACATTTCAACAAGAAGACAAGAAAAGGCTGGAGAAGATTAATCACATTTTTATAACTAGCCAAAATATTGTGCTAAAATCCCTTCTCCAGCATGATTCTTTGGATCAGAGTTTTGTGCTACAGACAGAAAGAATAGGTTTGATGTTATTGATACCTTTCCATATTTGTCGTATCTTTTAGAGTTACACCTTTCATTGTTGCTTCCTCAGGATATTTTCTTGCATATGAGACGTGCTCCTGAAGCTAGAAAACAGCTAAAAATCCAATCTGAAAAAATAGAGCCTGCTCAATAATTAGTCTTCAAGTACTACATGGAAGCTTGAATAGGGAATTGAATGGGATTTAATTCTGGGGAGGCCTGGAAAATGAAAAGGCCTTCAGTGTATACAAAAAATAACACATGCAGCTACTTAAAAACCTTTCTCACTCCTCACAGTGGAGCAGTTCAGGTCTGCCAGCATGGCACTTCCAGCTCAACAAGTGACAGACACAGAATACCTCTCAGTCCACTCACAGAAGAAAACTGTCAAGACAGAATGTTCTATACATTTCAGAAACAGCTGCCTGGTTTGATTTTTGGGCTTAGGTAGCTAGAGGAGATTTCTAAAGCTGTTCATGTCACTATTAAGCAGGAATTTTTGGATGGAAATGGAAAGAGAGTTTTACAATCTTTTTGCAAGTGCCACCTTTATGATTATTACATGTCAGTATCTCATCCTAACTGTTAAAACCTCATTCCAAATGCAGAGGCCACGATCCTTAAATGCAACAGCCAGGACTTCCCCAAAACTCTACCTGACTTGCAAAGAGATAAAATATGAAAATCCAAAACAGTGTAGAAACTCCTGATGAGAGGTGAGTATCAGCTGCTGATCAGAGAGGAGCAAACCAGAGTCAGGGCATCAGTGTTCATCCCTTGTGTTTGAACATTTGGTCCTAACACGGAACCGTCTTTCAGCAGGATCTGGCACAAAAGTGAACGTGACAGATTAAGCAGGAGCTTGGTGCAAGGAGCTGTGGCTGAGGCATGAGTAACAGATGCTGATAAAAGCTAATCAGCAACTCCCCAAGGCCTACCTGGAACTCACTTCCTGAAATGGCCTGCAAGTCTCATCTCGTCAAATATTTTTTTCAAGTGCATTTCAAGTGCCTGATTGCACAAAAAAAAAAGGTTAAAAAACTAAACTAAGAACTGAAATAGCCAAGAATCCCAGTCTGTCTTGTGGTAGTTTTAATTTTGTTTGCTTGGTGTTGATACAGAAAATAAATTTTAAGAAAAGGTTTTACCAACAGCTTCTGTGATACTCTGTGATGATAATTTTTATGTCGGCAACTGCTGACAATGCTCCAAAATCTGTAGAAACATTAAAACCTCTTTTTGGTTAAGCATTGGGGTCAGCACTAAACTTGTTCATACACCAAGTGAAAAAAAGCCCTTACTCAGCTCTGATCTGCCATGTGACCCGTCCACTCTTGACATTTTCCCAGCAGCTGAAGGAAAAGCGAAGCAAAGGCTCGGTCTTCAGGAGAGAAGCTGAGCCTGGGCAGGTGGTTCTGTGCAGAGATTTTTGTGCTGTGCTCAGGTTGGTGAGGAGAGGGGCAGAGGAGTTAAACAGAGGGGAAGCAGGGCTCCGGTCACCGTGCCTCTCCCTGGAGCCAGGCTGATTGCTGAAAGCCCTGGAGGAGCAGCCCTGGCAGCAGGCGGCTCCGCAGCCTCCAGGCCACCATAAAACAGCAGCTCCTTTTTTCCACAAGAAGAAAAGGGCAGTGTCTCTGCACAAGCTCTTTACCACATGGTCCTTCGGTGGGGAGAGAAAGGCTGATGCTGCAGCTCGGCAAGCAGGGGGAGGAGAAAGGAAACCTGCTCATTCCCAGTGCTCCTCTACAGCCTCCTTACTTGTAGGGAAGAAAACACAGGCAATGCAAGCACATCCGACTCTTGTAGCTGCTATTTAGCTGCTTTTCTAAACTCTTTGCCACTACTTTTCTGGCACCAAACCTGTGTAAAGACTCCACAGCATTACAATCCTACATTTTCCCCCTCCAGGTATTTAGTACAGGTTGGGTGGGCTCTGATCTCCACCTGTAACACCCTGGTAACTCCATCCTCCACCATGGCCTTCATCCTTCATTAACAATCTGCTAATGATAAACACTAACTGTGCTTTACCTACAGGAAAGGGGGCAGGAAAAGCTGGGATGGTCAATCCAAAGGAAAATGAACTCACTGAAGACATGCAGATACAGCAAGATGAGTAAAGAGACTGACCTGTTATTAGGTACTGCCATCATAGAAAAATTACAACCTTTACTTACACAAGCTGGATTTTTGTGACAACAAAGTTCACAGCTGGGGTCACAGGAAATGCAGCAGCTCAGTTTTTTTATATATAAAATTCCAGCGTAACTGGTAGATTTTTAACTAAAAAAATGACACAGGATCTGTGTTTATCAAGAGCTAGGCATTTCAGAATTCTTTTCCTCTATTTTCAAGCTCCTAATAGGCTCTGACTCTAGCAAAAGTGTTGCAGCGTTGCAGTGATTCTCCACCACAATTTGCTGACATAACTGGAAATAATGATATTGTAGCAGCAAACCACCTGAGCATTAAGTGTCTGCCAATGATTTCTGCCTCCTCACGCACCAGTCTTGCAAACTCTGCATGTGAAATCATTAATATTTTTTTACTGACTTCATAAAACTACTTTTTTTCTCTTTTTTTTCCCTATCTATGTGCTCACAAGCTGACTTCAACAGCTTTAAACATGCAGTCTGGGAGCTGCACTGCTTGAAGTAAAGGTTTAGCTCAATACCTTAGGGAGAAGATTTGTACCTCAATAAGTGATCACACGTCAAAAAGCCAAGTGACCATAAAAGACCAGTTTGAGAAGTGTCTCCACAGGCTGTGTTTCCCCATCTCATGATGTAACAGAGCTGATGTCAGAGAAGTCAGCTATGATCACCATTTTTAAGGCCTTTACATCAGGAGCTGTTGAGATTTGTTGGGCCCTGGCTGCCCTCGGGGTTTTCAAACGGAGTTTGCAGAAGTCTTATCTGGAAGAAATATTTTGAAATTCAGATTTTCCTTTGTATTCTTCAAAGAGCCATCATGTTCGGTAATTTTGCAGTGGAGCCAGACAGGGTTTCAAGTTGGAGCAGCCAAAGCAGAGACATGTGGAGAATGTTTTCATCAGCATTTTGTATAGGTTTTGTTAGATGTTATCTCCCTCATGCTGTTTGATTACTTGCTCTAACCCCTCCCACACATCCCTCAATTTATTCATGCCCCCTCACCCCAGGAAAGACCAAAATAAAATGACTATTGTTGTGCCCACATGTAATATTTCTTCTTGCTTTTTGTCCCATCTATTTAAAATCATAAGCTATTCAAGACAGAGGCCGTCTGGTTTTCTGTGTTTGTAAATTATGTGACAGATGATACCCAAACCGAAGACAGGCCCTCAGGCACGAGCAAATGAACTTTGGCACTTCTTGATGAAGTGATTAATGCATCTCTCTCACATTTCTGCCAGAGGTCACTGTCATCCTGGAGCAAAGAGAGATATAAACTTGCTCTTCAGCCATCTCTCACTTCACAGCTCAGGGTAATAACAGGAACAGCTTCCAACTGTCTGTACAAGTTCCTGTGCCAGGCTGAGCATTGCAACAACCAAGGAAAAACAATCAAAATCTCCATCCATATCTTCCAAACTAATTTCCTCACCTGCAGACCTCCATTCTTTAGAATAAAAATGTTATTTCTGTGCTGGCATATTTGACACTTCAGAAGGATTTGCACAGAATGGATTGTACAGCTCTTTAGTAAACATTTTCCATCCTCCTCCATCAGTTTGAAGGGAGGTGCTGTAGAAACCATAGAAATTTCTGTACAGCAACAAGAGAGCTTTTGTTGTGTCTCTGCTTCTACTGTCTCAAAGAGCAGAACAATTTAGTAATTAACAAATATTTAGAGGGATTTGTTCAGTGGCCTGAAGCACAATTAGGCAAACTCAACTCCTGTTGAGTTGGAGAGCTGGATTTCTAATTGCCCCTATGATACGAACACCTCTCACTCCACAATATAACAAACACAACTTGTGCTGGACAAATAGGTAATAACACAACTATTTAGGGTTTAACAGTTAAATATTTCACAGCAGATCATAAGTAGGACTTAGGACACTTGGTGAAGTTTCTTGGATTCCATTCCCTGGCTGGCATAGCCCCGGTGCCCAGGGGAGAGGAGTTTGGGCCACCAAAGGTTCCTGATTTTTACTCACAAAATCCATTGTAAAAAAAAAGGAAGCAGGGGACAGAAAAAGAGATCTTCTGGGATCCAACCAGCCCATAAAGATAACATCATAATTTCTTACTTCCTTCTCTCCCAAAGATGTGTTGGCCAGACAGAGCTGCACTGCCCACAGATGAGGTAAAAGGAAATTAGCAGGGAAGTCCTGTGGCAGCAATTAGCAAGAAAAGGAGTTAGGGGCAAAACCCTCCTGATCTTCAAACCCTTTCCTTTCTACAGCACTGTTTTAATCCTTCCTCCCAGGTTTACCAAGAGTTCTCCTCCCTTCCTGACCTCACTCTTACCTCAGCAGCCTCCAGCCAGCTCCGAGGGGGACTCAAACCCAAAGCACACACTTGTGTCCTGCTGGGACACAACCTTTTTTGTGTCCAGCTTTAACCCAGCAGCAGTGTTTGCTGTGGGCACTGCCCAATTCACCTCCCAGTTCAAGTCTACACACATCTTCCCCATTCCTGAAGCCAGAGGGGTTTATGATTTACTGGGTATCTGTGGTTAGGTCCAGCCTGTGGACTACAAGCTGGACAGCCCTGGATTTTACTGTCAAAAAGGACAAATTCACTCTTAAACACTTCACTCCTCTTTTTTTATGGTTTAGGACACACCTTCCTAAGTTGTTCTCTCTGTGAATGTGTAAGGGCATGGATCAGTGCACGTGGTTCCAAGGTTATGTAAGAACACGTCTGTTATCACTGAAAATATGGAAAGGGAGACTTATCTATTCCATATTCTTAATTTGTTCTGGGAAAGAGGATTCATTTAATCAACCCAAAACTTTCTGCTTGACTAATCTTCCTCTCTCAGCATTTCCCAATCCACATTCTTCTGAAAGGAGAAAGGGCCCTAAGCAATGACATGTTTGAAGTTTACCTGGCAAGGAAGGAGCTCTTGGACTGAAATGTGTGTCCACAGATAAGGTGGGAAATGAACACTTTCATGTCTTACGAAACCTGCAATTTTTACTACAGGACAGCCAGACTGTGTTATTTCAAATATTGGCTGAACACTATTTTCTGATTACTCTTAGATACAGCAAAAAATGATGTCATGGTTTGGAGTTGCTTTTTGTTTGCTTTACAGTGGTGAAACCTTCTTCAACAAAAGAGTGTAGAATAGTTTCCTTTTTCTGCTATAAAATAGAAAGGCTTGAAAAACAGGTTATGAAGAGCTCTAAAAACAAAGGCAGACTTAAAAAAAAAGACTGTTGACTTTGTGTAAAACAAATTAGTTTTGGTTACTTCTCCCAACCCTTAAATCATGTATGAAGTACTCATTCTATGAGTGAAATACTGGATTTATATCTCCTTGGACAAACTCACAACTGAATTTCAACTGGAGGAGAAAATTTTGGTCTGATGCACATTTAAGAAAAAGAAATATGGCACCAGTTATCATTTACAACTAGAATAAAGTACATCAAACATCTTAAGAGTGAATGTTTATATGAAAATCGGTTGAACAGATCTGAAGTTTACTAAAATCTTTACATTTCTTTATAAAAGCCTACACAATAATACCACCTCTTCTTTCAGGGTCTAGGTTATCTTCCATTTATGGTTTCATCCTATCTCAGCAGACCCTTCCTGGCTCACTTTTTGGCTCAGGATGCTCCACTCCCTTTTGTTCGAGCAGTAGGAAGTTCACAGCTCCAACAGGAAGGCCGCACCTTCCCAAGACAAATCAGATGTTATTGTATGACTCACTTTTCAGGGATAACCTTGATAATATGACATACAATTAATTTAAAAAAAAAACCAAAACCCCATATAAATAAAAAAATCCAAACCAAGAGAAAAAGCCCCACAGGAATTTCATCTGAGTTTTGTCTACTCCTTTTTCCTTCCCTTAAATTTTACATACATGGGCCACATTTTCTCCTTCCTTTAATGCAGGAGAAGCTTCCATTTCTCTACTGTTTATTAAAGAATGAAAAATTTGGCCTGTTCTCTCAGTCTTTGCATGCAACAAGTAATTGAAGGAAATTTCTTTTTTTGTGTGTGTGTGCGCTTAATAGTTTGTACAGCTTGATACCTGCTGGTTTAAATTAATACACAAATAATGTGAACTATAACCCTGTTGAGATTTGGAGAGTCCTGTGTTCAAATCTTGTGCCATTTCCATGAGCTGAGACTAGAAAAATTTACCCTGTTGAAGAATGCTGTTGAAGAATTCACTTAGCAAAACAAATTAACATGATGCAACTGTTAGAAATTAAATGGAAACTCCATCTCATGTAATTTGGGCGCCTAAGTCCTGTTATGATTGCAGGTTTCTAGACATTCAATTTCCAGGCATTCTAGAAAATGATGTAGGGTTTGAGTCTAAATTATTGCAGCGAGAGCAGGAAATATTTGACAGCTCTTTGCAACTATCACTGTGATACCTGAGATGAGCAAAGATCCTCAGGGATCAAATCCTGAGCAAAACTATGTGTGTGAGGAAAAAAAGCACTAACAAGTATTGAGAAGTCTAGAAACCTCATGATAATTTTAGAGTTTTAATGGAAGAAGTGGATTGTGGCTAAGATCAGCTCATGCCTGCTGCAGTATAAATTCTGTTGTGTTAAAGATATGATTTGAAATTGTACTCGGGTACATCAAGGAAACATTTCCTTGGAAAAGAAGTCAAAGAGGGCCACTGGTTATCTCAAGGATCCTTGCCTGGCAGGAGTGCGGTTCATCCCAATCCCTCATGCACCACAAGAGGCTCATGCCAGCTTTTTGGGTGGCTCAGCCGAGCTTCCACTTGCCTTGGCTCATCCTCTCAGGGTCCTGCCAGGGACTTCTGGCACTTCTGTTCATCCTGCCAGGGAAATTCCAGCTCCAGCTGTTGAAGTAGGTGGCCGTGTCCCAAAAAGACACGAAGCTCAGGATTTCTGGTCTCACTTGAAATAGGGGTGAGCTGTCCCAGGTGATGCAGCTGTCTAGCAAAGCAGAGGGGCTCTTTTCCATATTTTCCCTGATGGTGAGGAGGATATTTGCTGTGGTGAGGTGGGGTTGCAGCTCAGGGAAGGGCACGGCCTATTGCCCTGGGCCACTGATAAAAACCACTTTTCCTCTTCCAGCCTCAGACCTGGAGATTAGTTTGGCATTTCCTGTTTCAGCAGCCAGGACAGTGGCAAGGGAGAGACGTGGGGAGTTTTTGGCAGGAATCACCTGCCTCTTTTCCTGTCCAGTACCCACTGAGGCAGCAGGGAATGGCAGGACAGATGTGCAGGAGAAGGAGGCAAGTCCCTCTCCAGCCCCCAAAAATTTGTTCAGCCAAGTCACAAATGTGTCAGTCTTCATTACTCAACATGTTCCCTATGAATCCTTTCCAGGGATGAATGAAAGGAGACAGATACCTTTCTTTCCCATGTTTGCCCCAGACAGGAGGAACACAGGAAAATGTGGAAAGAGGCATGAAGTGGCATGGCCATGAGGTCTGGGGTGCTCAGAGACAGGTATTTTCAGAATGCGTTTTTGGTGCTGTCCTGTGCAGAGCCAGGAACTGGACTCCTTGTGGATTCCTTCCTCTTCAGGATATTCTGTGATACTAAAGCTGAGTCGCTCGGTGCTCTCTGTGGTGCCTCAGGAGGAGTAGGTGCTGCTTGCTACGTTTGGTCTCAAAAAGCTGTTCTGATTACACTGTGATGTGTGTGACACGTATGACACTTAAATCTTACAGTGTCTCTCAAAACATTTTTATGGAACCCTACGCTTGAAATTACACCAGTTTTACCTCTCCTGGACCACTACTCCACCTTTGCCCTGAAATGATATGAACTCTGCTCTCAGGGTGTGCAATGACACAAGTTCATGATATTTAATTCACTTTTCAGTTGTCCATTCCCATTTGCTCACGGGCTGTACACTTGCCTGTCTCGTGCACACACAGGCACTGCCATGTAACCTCAGTCAGCATCCTGTTATCCTACACAAATCACACTGGGGCTGGAAGGAGGAATTCTCCATGTGGAAAACTAATCCTGTGACATTTTCAGTGTGACAAGAACCAGGACAGGCTGTAATTCTAACCAGACACTCTGTTATTGAAAGATACATGGTCCAATTTCTTGTCTAAAATGCAGATTTTAATAGGGACCAGAGCTTTGGGGTGCTAATCCAAGCCAAATTAAACTTTGTGTACTTTGAGGCTTAACTATCATTACCATATTGTGTAACTCTTTCATTACTTCTTGTTTGTCATGTAATGTCTCCTTTGTGTTTCTTTTATGAAAAGCAATGCAAAATGTTAGAAAAAAGAAGCAGCTCTGTATGTTAGACATAACTAACACTGTAACACATTTAAATGAAATAGTTTTTTATTCTTACAGGGTTCATTCAGGAAAAAAGAATCTTCTGTCTGAAATCTATGGAAGGAGAGGAAAGCTTTGGATTGGGACTTCGAGGGGGCCAGAGAAGAAGGAGCATGGTGCTGGTATCTGAAGATAAGGTCAGCTGGCTTTCAGCCTTAATTTGCAGTGGTCTTTGGCAACCTTGGATACACTTCTGTTAAAAAAGAAAAAAAATCCATTTTGCAGCTAGAAGTCATGGTCAATAGAAAACCAAAAATTTTGTTGGAGGCATGATTGACCAATCTGTGTCCTCTGTGTTGGGCCAGAGACCCTTAAATTACAGGGGGAAAAAAAAGAAAAAAAAAAGAAAAAAAAAAAAAAAGAGGAAATCTATGCCAGTCTGCCTGAAAAGTTGCCATTGAGCTGCATATATTATGCAGACCAAACTCTCAGTAATGTTGTTTCCTAACTATCTCCATCTGGATCACTGAGTTCTGAACTACATAACAAAGCTCTTCCCATTTGGATCCTGATTTTGACCAGAGCATTATATATCCCAGAACCTCTGGGCCAAGGGAATTTGCGTCATTAAAATGTCCCAAGAATTGTGTTACTGAAGGTGTAAATCATAGGTTGCTGTTTACCACAAAATGCTATGGGTTGTGCTGGCCAGGACCAAACCAAAATGAGGAATTACAACTGCTTTTGTACATTTTGCATCCTGATCTGACATGTATAGCAGCGTTGTTTGTGGAGCAGAGGTCCCTTCTGGGAACATCTGAAAAAGTTAAAGTCCTTTTAAGATGATCTCACTGCCTGTAACAGTTTGCATCCACGAAACACAAAAGGCCAGAAGAAAACTTGTTTGAGTGCTCCAAGTTGTTTGTTTCACTAAGAGTCCCACAGCTCTGACAGGACCCTGGCTGCCTCCATGTTTGGTTTCCTGAGCTCAGGGTCAGTTTGGAAGCAGCCTCTCCCTGTGAGTCTGGGTGATGTTGCTGACCCTCTGCAGGAATGAGACCTAAAGCCGTGAGACACAAGGTGGGATGTGATGAAGGGATTCCTGTGGGATATGCCATGACATGTGTGGGCAAGGTGACACACCGAGGGGTGAGAGGCTAGCAAGGGGAGGCTGGATGACTCTCATTGCTGCCTCAGTAGAAGTGGGAGAGATGTTAAAGCCTCATGTTTCTGTTATTTCCCTGTTTATTATCCTCTGTAATCTCTCCCTTTGTAACTCAGACATCCCTCACTGTATATAAAATAGCTGCCCCCACCATGACATCAATAGAGTATTTGACTGCAGTCTCACTTCCACTTCCCTCCAAAGTACAAACTGGCATTTGAAATCTTCACTGTTAGAGGATGATAATTTGACCATCTTGCAGACAACTTGACAGGCTTGGTCCTCTCCCCCTCACAAATCAGCAACACCTCTTTGGTACAGTCTATACCTCCAACCCTGTTGGCGTACCCAGGAACACTTGTACCCAATGCTACAAATGGATTTTGTAGAGCTAGTCCACTTATCAGTGGCAATTTAACAGAATCTAAACGCAGTTGCTTCAATAAAGGCAAAATAAATCTAAATAAATCTAAACCTGTTGTACTCTTGGTAAATCTGCTGGCAAAAGTTACTGAATTCAACCAGACTTATGAGGTTGGGTTGGTAAAACACAGTGTTGGTGACACTGTGATCGTAGATGAGACCTAAATTAGGGTGTAATCCACACCGTTGGTGCTTCTGGGACCATATTGCATCCATAACCAAACTGGTTATTATCAAAAATTCAGCCCAGATGCACCCAGCCCTTTAATTTCTGAGGTGGAAAGCAAGGGTTTTTTTTTTTTTTCTGCCAAATTTCTGTACTCTCAATGCAGCAGTGTCTCTGTACCTGACCCTGTCCTTGCTCCAGGGGCTCCCTGGCCGGGGTTGGTGACCAGCTCTTGTCGCTGCCCCGGGCCTGTTTCAGCCTGGCCTCTCCCCAGCCCTCAGTCCATGACAACCCCTTTTATCTGGGCATTTAGCACATCAATGAAAAGGCACTGAATAAAACAGTGTTGATTTAATCCCTCCTCTGAACAGTGCCACCTCATCCTGAGCAGAGCTCCGGGAAATGGATTGCAAAGCTGTGCTCAGCTGAGAACCCCTGTCAGCCATGGTGGAGGTGCAAGCCCGTGGGGATGACTCACATTTTCCAGCAGAATCCAAGCACAATGGTGGAATGTGAAAGGGTTTATAAGGAGTACCAGGCTGGCGCTGCTGGAAGCTCCACTCTTCAGGTTTTCCACAGCCTCGGCACAGCACGGCCGGCGGCAATAAAGCCGTGCTCTCACTACCCGCCCTGCTGCAAAGCGTGTTTTCAGCCACTACTACACAGGCTGGAAAGTTGAGCTCTGTCCCAGTGCCCGTTCTATGTTTGGCCTTTGGGCTCAGAGTGCCAGGAGCGGGTTGTATGAGGTTACTTTACGTTAAGTATGTGTGGTTTGGTGTTCCCATCTCCCTGCCCGGGCCTGTCACATAGACCTGTGTGCCCCCAGCCCCTCAAACGCAAACAGCAGCCACCACCACTACCAGCTTGGGCCAGACTTGGATAAATGGCTTGAACCCCATCCACTACAAATTCCTGAGTCACCCTGTTCTGCAATAAAAAAAAATTTCCGAGCCGGAGGTCCAGTTCTTGTTTGCCCATGTATTTTAGACTTGGACCTATAGATGAAAAATTAGACAAATAGAATGTTTTATGCGTCACAAGTTCTTTTGAGCCATGCACACTTGCGCTGGTTTCAGCTGGGGTAGAGGTAATTTTTCCCCAGTGGCTGGCGTGGGGCTGTGTTTTGGGTCTGATAACACAGAGATGGTTTTGTTGTCGCTGAGCAGAGCTCACACAGAGCCAAGGCCTTTCCTGCTTTCCGTCCTGCCAGGCTGGGGAGGAGACACAGCCAGGACAGGTGACCCCAAGTGACCAAAGGGACATCCCAGTGACATCCTGCTCAGGAGATAAAGTGGGGGGAAGAAGGAGGCAGAGGGGACATTTGGAGTGATGGGGTTTGTGTTCTCAAGGCACTGTTAGGTGTGATGGAGATCCCTGCTCTCCTGGGGATGCTGAGCACCTGCCCATGGGAGAAAGTGAATTAATTCCTTGTTTTGCTTTGCTTGTGTGCAGCCTTTGCTTTCCCCTTTGAACTGTCTTAACCTCAACCCATGAGTTTTCCAGCATTTACCCTTCCAATTCTCTCCCTGATCCACTGATGGGGGAGTGAGTGAGGGGCTGTGTAGGGCTGGGCTGCTGGCTGGGATTAAACCATGACAACGCTTCATAATGAATTTCACTTTGGCTCCTACAGGGATCAAGAAATTTCAGACTGAATTTATCTGCCCATCTAAATATATCTAAACTCACATTTATAGCTCAATTTCTCTTCATGAACATAAAAAACTTCCTAAAAGGTCCAATTTCTTAAACTAAATTAATTTTCCTATTTCCATGACACAGAATCTTCTATACAATAATTTCCAAGAAACACAATAGGTTTGTTATTGTCAAGTAAGAGACCATAAGACAGATATAGCACTACCAGAAACAACAAAACTTCCTGTTTAAAAAAGCTATTATACAGGCATAAATAACCCCAAAGTATGATTTTGTATTTACATCATATGGTGGGATTTCTTACAATACTTTAAACAGGCCACAACCCTTTTTTTATCTATTCATTTTCTGTGTGGCACACAAGAAAAAAAATCCACAGATAACACACAAAGTGACCTCTCTTCTCACTGGCTTCTGACAAAGACTTTAGGACAATGATACCTGTTGTGTATTTAATTTTTTCAAAACCATCTCTCGTAATTTTCTTGCTGTTTGAGAATCTAAGCCATGTGTGTGCTTGGAACACTGACATTAATAAAAAGGTCAAATAAAAGTGCTTATAATGAGCCAACAAAGTTGGGATCTGAGCCAGACATTTATGGACTAGCTTTGGCATAAAAGGACACTTTCCACTCTTCTGAAAGCCAGATGGACTTGGTTGCTCTCCTCACCACTGCAGTCAGAATTCTTTGATGGTTCTGAAGCTAGCAAATTACTTTTTAACCAATTATTCAGTTCCTCCCTTACATCTCTAGCAGGAATTGGAGCACTGTGCTCTTCTGTCCCAGGCTTTATCTCAGATTTGCCCAGGCAACACTCTCGGCTACTTCTGGAAGAAGAATGAAGGATGGGCTAATTCCATAGAAAGGCCTCCAGCCTCTGAACAAGAGCAGATGAGAAAATTACCAGCAAGCCTCCTTGGTTTGGCACTCTAGGAGAATGTGCTGGGGCAAGTAAAGTCTAGGAGAGAATGAGACCAAATGCTGAGTAGACGGTGGAATTGGCACATTGACCTCAATATTAATGGAAATACTGCTGCATTCATTCTTCCTCTGTGGTTTAGACATTTTCTTGGACAAACCCTGGCATTAATCTCCCTACGTATTTTTTCCTCCCTAGCTGGTGTATTTCAGTGGGATACTACTACAGAGTAAGGTATTACTCACACTGAGCCACTGCTTTGGATCTGTTTGGGAGGAGCTAAACCTGAACTGAGCAGTGGCAGGAGAGGGGAGACACATCAGAAACGTGGCATCCAGAAGGGGATAAAGAATGGAACTTCCCAGCCCCGTGCCAAGATTCAGGAGCGTTCTGATGAGGTGGTTCCCTCCTCACGGACACTTCTGATAATAAAACCTAAACAAATCCTTCTCGGTCCTCTTTATCCCCCACATAAATTCACACTCCTGTTGCTGTTGGAACGCTTTCCCTTTCCCTGAGAGATTTTCCAGGAGAAAGAACTGCTGTCCATAACTCAGGTTTTAAAGGCCCAAACTACTGTGTGCAGAAAATAGCTGGGGCTCTGTCAATCCCATCTTCCCTGGCTCTCCAGGGCCCGCCTGGCTGCCGGACTGCAAGGAGGTGTCACAGGTGTTTGCTGCCTTTGGGACAAAAACTGTGATTCTAAGAATGTGGTATTTTTCTGGGGTTTCTGTCCTCCTGACAGACAAGAAAACAGTGGGCTTTTTTCACATTTGAGGTCTGCTGGCCATAGAAATTTAGACACTAGAGATAAAGGTAATATCTAAATACAATGTGAAAAAAAGTGCCTGTTTGACTTGCATAAGATACCAAAAGTATAGTGTCAAAAATGCCCAGTCCTTGTGCTTTTTTTCTCTAATGCGATGGATTAGAGACTTTTTCAATGATAATAATAATAATAATAATCCAGATTTAAGTTTACATGAGTGCAGAACTGAAGCTATTGTGTCACTGTCAGAGGAGCTGTATGATGTGGAATACATATAGGGTGACCAATCTGCTTTAGAGATTATTTTAAATGAACTTTCATTATCTTAGGATATTAAA
>VYZR01127786.1:13442-24963 GCA_013400675.1 Oxylabes madagascariensis
CAAGAACAGACAGAGCTTGAAACTCCTTTTCACAGAGTTTCTGGACTGCAAAACCTTCAGCACTGAAGGGCTGATTGCCTTTTCCTTTTGTCTGTCAGCACAATTCTTACCATCTGGAGTTAGTTTAGCAGAAAGGTGTGGATGTATATTTGTCTTTCAATCCACTCAATAAAATGTGTTACGTTACTGTAAACTCCAGGTCCCAAAACCTTGGAGAAGCAGACAGAGCCCCAAGATGTTAAACCAAACAAAGTCCAGCGCCCTGGAGTGTGCTCGCAGACAAGTGGTCCTCCACTGTCACCCTGCAACAAGAAAGTTAAAAACAGTCCATTATACACGTGGCCAGCACTCACAGTTAAAGCTGTATCACGGTTCCTACAGCCATTTGCCTTCAGCAAATAACTCAGCTGTAAAAACCAGCTGCTCTGATGAACTGTGTAGCCACACACAGCATTACCAGTATTTATTACCCATTACATTTGTTCAAAAAATCACCTGCAAAAGCTCATACAAATTAAAAATTTAACTAATACAGATAAACCTTAGAGTCTTCTAGCAGCATTTCATTATCATGAAGTTGTTTATACCAATATTAACAATAACAGTAATAATAAAAGTTGGGTTAAAGTATGTCAATAGACAGTTGTCATTCCTAGAGTAAAGTATGCTACACCTAATTAACATCACAGTACTTTGATTTCTAAAAGAATTTTGTTTGTTGAAACTTTCTCCTTAAAGATATGCCTACCATGCAAGAGTCCACAGTGCCAGATTCATAGCCAGCACACAGCATCCTGCTGGTGATGATTTTCATGTCAAAATATGACTGGCATTGTTCTAAGGAAATTATGCGAACCTCTCCTTCTTGAAGCTTGAAAGGCACTGAAAAACAGAATTAAGTGTTTACTGAAATTCACAAATACTTACCTATTATAACTCCATGAGGTATGACAAACATTTCCATGGGGATATATTATAAATATTGCTATCTCTATATATATTAAATGTAAGGAACACTGTGTGTTGCATTCTGTAGAAAGACCAAGTACATGGGGACTGGTGGGACATTTTCTGTTTATTAAGCGTTTGCACCTTGACGTGATGCAGTTTGTGACTTTTAAGATGGGAACAGAAGTGGCTGGAAAACAGTAATGTGAGAGAGGTGGACAACAGGTTTGATTCACTGTTCCAGGGCAGGACCTCCCTGTTTCTTGGTGTCTGTCATGGTAAAACTTAGTAATAATCACAGCCATTTTGGTTATTTTTGGGTAAATTTGCCTTACAAAATGTACCAGGAAATCAGAATTTGAAACTAATGAAATAATTGTAATATCTTCAAGAGACAATAGAAGACTTCTTCCTAGTCTGAGCTACTGACTGAGCTCAAATTCTTATCAAAGTTCTTCAGCCTAGGGTATGCAGTACTAAATGCTGTGTAGCCACAGTGGTTTTTGATGCTTCCTAGCATAAAAACACTGACCACATTAGAGAACAAAAAAACATTTTTCATTTACCAGTGCTGCAAAAACATTCTGCTGGAGGTTTTTTCCTGACATCATATAGAGATATTTTTGGATGGGCAGAGATGCTAGTAAACAGCTTACCATTCATGTGTGCAATTTAATTTTTACCACATCTAAGCTGGCCACTACAACTGAAGTTCCACTGAAGCAATACAGAAAGGAAGGTTTCCTTACCCAGCATACAGAAGAGCCATCCCTAGTAATTTTTATAATAACAGCAAAGGAAGAAACACAATGGCTAGTGCACTAAAAGTGTTGAGGCCAGGCTAATTTGCATACTATTTTGCAAGAATCATTTTGCCTGAACAAAGATTTATATAACACAACAGTTCTTGTCAAGGATTGTGGCAGCCTCAAAACAAGAAAACAACTAACGTTCTGTTCAGAGATTCAAAAGCAACATTTGTGATTATGGAATAAATTGTGTCACAAGTACAAAATTATTCAGGACCCTGTTCCTCTCCAGCCTGTATGCCAGTGCTTCCAGTGCCTCCACCTTTCACTGAGCTAAGGGTGTTTCCCTCGCACTGATGATGTGATACCTTTGCACTACCGTTCTGAATGCAACTTACGTAAAATCATAACTAATGCGAGGGGCTTTCTTGATAGAAGCTTCCAGATCCTCAACATTTTTAAAAATCAAGCCAATGTCTGATTAAGTATTGAGGAGCATAAATTGAAGCTGCTGCTTGAAAAAGCTAGGCTATAGTCACAGCTTGATCTCTTCAAGAGTAGTTGCACTTCCCTAGTATTTACTAAGATGCAGTAATGGCATAAATGGATAAAAATTTGTAACAGTATCACTTATTTGATTAGCTCAGTAGAAGCTTCACATGTTTTTCGAAAGTCACAGAAATATTCATCTTACTTTTGTTGCCCATGTGTCCCCAGCCTGTGATGTAGCAGTAGGTGTCTGGCTGAACCAACTGGTCCTTGCTGGGCAAGCAGACGGGTCTTACATAGCTTGTCTCATTGATATCCTCATCTAGTTCCACAATGCTGATATCATAGTCTACAACTGCTCTGTTGTAGCGTGGATGGAGGATGATGGTCCTCACCAGTCGGGTCTGCATGAAACTTGATGGATGATCAAGATTGCTAATCCCAAGCACTACTTTCCAGACAGCTGCATTTTCTCTCCTTTGTAAAAACGAAAAAAAAAAATAAAAAGTGACATTTCAGTCAAGGTCTTTCTTTTAAGCTAAAATACCCAAGATATTTTTTTCTCCCTTTTTGCACACTGCACTTTGCAAAGCATACAAATACTACAAGAAGAAAACAAATACTTATGCATTATTCCTTACAGCAAAGATCTGAGCAACAGTAGTCAATGCTTTCCATTTCCCTCCTGCTTGTAATCAAACACATGAAAGCTCATTCCATCAGAAGATATGTAACCATGTATTAGTTGCTGTGTTAAAGGCTGTCAAAGTCATCCATTGGATTCTTCCCAGCATTAGTTGCTCACATGCTCAGTGGTGGGCACATACAGATTTCACTGGGGTGAGAATATTGTTCAGTAGTCTGCTGCTGTCAGCAGTTAAGTCCTGCTGAAATATGTAAGTAGTCTCAAAGAAGCAATTCTATTGTGTAAATTAAATATTTTTTAATATCCATGGGAAAAGTCCCTTATTTATTCAGCATTCAGTCTGTGCCAAGTATACTTTCTATGCCTAAGATCAATGGTTACTTTGACTCTTAAATTTTTTGAGACTCGTTTGGTAAATATGCAAGACCACAAAGCAATGATACATATGACACAGGGGGGAACACTGAACTATTGTCTGTTGAGAAACATCAGAAAAGCTTAGATTTTATGAAAGGCTTCGAGGCTGTAATCTCTTGATCCTAACTGGTCACAGGATGAGTTGCAGGTTCTCCGTGGTTTCTAATTCTGTTTTGCTAAAAGCTCTCAAAAACGTCACCATTTTTCACAACTGTTGAAAGACAACTCCATGTAACTAAGCACCTTTGACAGGACTGAAGCTTATTCAAAGCAGTGTAAGTAAAAGCGTGCAAAATTCCAGCTTTTTCATAGTGCTCAATAGGATTGTAATACCTGTAATTGATAAAGAGATTTGGTTGCTAAATCAAGACTACATTTATCTTAAGAGTTGGATGAAAATTCTGGCATTTCAGACTATGATGATCATTTTAGTATCATGATCAATTCGTGAGCAGTTCCATAAAGTTACAGAAATTAAGTGATTAGAATATTCACACTCTTGTGTTTATGACCATTGTAAAACAGCATTGCCTAGAGATATAAACAGCCCGAATGCATTGTCCTACACTTAAAAAAAAAACAAACTTTAAATGTTTTGGATGCTTTCATGTAATGCATTTCAAAAGGATCTTGACAAAACTCTGGGGACTATAATAAGAAAACTTGCAAACAATATGATGTTTAATGCAGCTCTTTCTATTTATGCCCTCTCCAAGTATTCATGACTATTTGCATTATTTTTATATGGTCCTCATGTTTTGTATTCCAAACTTCACAGGAGTTTCACAAAATTGAGCATCTTGTATAAAGAACCAGAGCACTTTAAAATCTCTTCATATTTTTGTCTTATCTGGTTGGTTTGCAAAATTTTTTAAATACTTTATATTAAAAAAAATAATTTGTGACATCAAGAATAGTCTTGCTGATGATATATTAAGCTTACAAAAAAAAAGTTCCTCTTACAAATGAAGAATTTCAAGATTTCAGGTTTCTGGGTACATTCCTCCCAATCTTTTCAGAAAGGCAGAAGAGAAAAAAGTTCATATAACTTCTCAATCAATTATTAGACCAGAATTTCTTAGTACTTTAAGATCTTTAGAATATAAATGTGAAAGAAACTTTTAACAAGTTATACTCTGAGCTCACAGGGATATTATGCAGTTCTACATGTGTGTTAAATGAACAGCTCCAAAATGTAGTGGCACTTGTTCTGCATTTGACAGAACTGGGAGAATTTTTACTTTATACTGTGACAGCTGCTTTGCTTATCTTTCAGTAATGAGAGGAATCTTATCCAGGAAATTCAATACCAATCCAGCATTGCTGAAGGATCAACCTCTGTCCCACTCTTTATTTTAGATCACCAGAAACTGTTCTTCCAAAGGATAGGAAATATTCTAGCAGTATATTTAAAAATAGAGGGAGAAAGAAGAGATATTCCTTCTGGACCCAAAATCTGATAAAATACAGTAATCTTGTTTGTATTATACAGGTTTAGCACCCTGTTAGTTTTAAAGGACAAACACCAAAGAACTCAGGTTTTCTGAAATAAAAAGACAAAATGTAAATTTTGCATCACAGAATAATTAGAAACCACTGGAAAAGGGAATGACTAACATTATACAGAAATATCCATCCGTTCAAGAGAATCTTGCTTAACATAGAATTTTTGCTGGCTTAAACACCAAGCGTTTAATGCAGTGTAAAATAATTTTCAGTGAGCAAGCACCAGTTTAAAGCAGGATTAAGCAACCATATGCCAGAGAAGTACTTGCTTACTACAGCAGAAAACACTCGTTTAAGTTTTCTTTAGAAACCCAATTAAAAAACTTTGGTACAAGACAAAAGAAATGAGGTAATAAACCTCCCTCTGAAATCTGTGGTTCATCAAAAAGAAATCTTGGTTAGCACCAAAAAGCTGGCAACGATCAAAACAATTGCTAAGACATGTAAACATCCTCTGCACTCCAGACTGTCCCTCCACCACGGCATCTGATACCAGGAGGCACTTAGTTGTTAATACCGACTTGTTAAAGATTGCAATCTTAATTAAAGAGTGGACTGTATAAAAAGAAAAGTCAGTGACTTCAATATGTCATTCGCACTGTGAGTAAATATTCAGTTTTTCTTTTTACCACTGGCCACAGCATTTTTTCAGGGTCTTTTCTACGCTGGTACAGAGGATGGTTTTTAAACCCACGGCAGTTGTATGACAGCTGTAGAATCAGTGCTTTGGTCTTCTTTCTTTTCCTGTTTCCTGCCGAAAGTCGGGGCATCTTCATTTCATCAGTAGAGATGTCAGCAATGAATATTAAAACATGCGAAAACCTAAGCTGATGCCGGTTTGTACCTTTTTACTTTCTTTTTTAGTCTCCTAAAACCAGGTCTCTGTGATTGGCCGTTCTGCAAAGGTCTTCACCTACGCCCCGTGTGTTTGGTTTTCTAACTCACACGTGCAAGCTTAAATGAGCAATAAAAGGTCAGAGCCCTCTCACCCTTCGAAGCAGTGTGCTACCGTCAGGACCCATCTCTTGGCGATGAGCACGCAGCCGCAGATGTGTCCGCTGGGCTCGCTCTGCAGGGAGCACTGCCAGGGCCAGCGGCCCGGCCGGCTGGTCCGGCCGCCCAGGATCCTCTTGCTCATGCGGGCGGCGGGGCGGCGGCCGCAGTCTGCAGGAACAGCAGAGCGTTAGTGGGCACCGCATTAGTGGGCTCCGCATTAGTGGGCACCGCATTAGTGGGCTCCGCATTAGTGGGCACCGCATTAGTGGGCTCCGCATTAGTGGGCACTGCCTTGGTGGGCACTGCCTTAGTGGGCACCGCGTTGGTGGGCACCGCAAACTGCGCCCACCGCAGCACAGCCGGGCACAGGAGGGTGCTAACAGCTGTGAAAGCAGGCTAAGCAACACAGTACATGAGGCAATCACCGACCACACACCAGTATCAACCACTGAGCCACTTTTTGCATTCATTGTATCAAAGGATTTGCACTCCGGTTATTAATTTTACCTGGATTGGCCTGAAATATTAACCAAGCCAAGTTTGGAATATTGACTTCCTTTCACTCAGGAGGTTTCCTAATGTCTTCTTCCTTCTAGCTAGTAACATGTTTGGCCTACTTCGTATTATCCAGAAGAATTGCTTCTGGAAAATCTGCTCAGCGATAATGTTTTTCTTGTCAGGTGTGAGGTTAATGTTATGCCGTTTACTCAGCTACATAGCAAAAAAAGTTACTTGGCCTGCAGAAATTACTAAAGGAGAATATTTAAAGATCTGAAGACATTCAAGTACTTGTTCCATTAGACTTTACAAGCTACTTCCACTAGAAATTACACCAGATTACCACCTGCCAGTTACTACTCTAAAATAATCCTTCACTTTTGTTTCACTTTATTTTTTGGATTTGAAAGATGCCAGGCTTGTTATTTATCCTGTTTATACTCAGTCTAATTTAGAGAACAAAAGAACACCACCAGCTTCTGCAACTAGCATCCCAAGGGAGGATGTGCTGCCATTGCACGTATCTGGGAATGTAGTGCTGAAGAAATAAACTGGAGCAATGGTTATTTGTACCTTGTAATTCTTACTGTGTTCATTTAACTTCATAGAGTAAGTAACATATGTCAGAACAAAATACCTTCAACAAGCTTTTAGAAAGTTCCTTTGAGCTTTTTCCTTTCTCTGACTAGTAGCGAATGTTTTGATTAGTTTCCCACATTTAGCACCTGTCTTGTAATTCCTTTTCTCTGACTCAAGCTACTTCAAATGTTCTTCAGCAAAGCTCTCCTTGTCTGCAGAACATGGTTTCATCACAGAAGAATTTCTGCATTTTCAAACCACTTAAAATTGTTCAACCTGCTGTGCCAACAGATTTGGTCCATAACTTCTTATTTCAGGTTCTTCTGTCCTCTTGAATTTAACAAACAGATCACAGCTTCAACTCCCAGGCAGATAGTCTGCTAACCACTCTGCTAGTTAAGGGTATTTTCAGCAGGAAGTTTTATCAAATTACTCTTTAAACCTAACTGCTGACAAAATTCCTTTTGTGGTATCAGGAATGGGCTACCTTAACACACAGCATCCTAGTCAAAATATAAGAAAAGCTGATGAAACTGAGTAGAGAAAAATAAACCCAGTGCAAAACTGGATGTTGCAGAGGTCTAGTAAAAATTTCAGAATGAATCCACATGAAACGTCTACATTTTTTAAAGTGACTTAACATATTGTAAAAAATATCTATTTTATAAGCACTTGTCTCTTACCTTCTTTAGTGCAAAAGAGAGCCACTTTGCTTCTGCTTTGACACGTCTGTCTAAATATTGAAACAAAACATGGTGGAAATCTCATTAATTGATTAATTTTGGTAATTTGAAAATCAGCACAGGTATTGTATTCATTGTTGTAATCCAGCTGTTAAAAATTCCCTCAAACTGTAAAAAGAAACTCAAGGAGCTTCCTATGCCAGATCATCCACGGTTTCCAGAATCTGCCTAAGATAATTCAAAATATTAATTCAGCTTTACAATACATTTCATGAGTAGGTGTTACATATTTTGCAGACTACCTTGCTCCCTGGGCATGGATCCAGCTCTGAGATCAGCTGGGATGCACAGTCTGTCCAGTTCTTATGTAAGAAAGCAAAATTAGGTCCTTAGGAAAAGGCACAATCTTTTTAGTATTCTGCTACTAGGGAAACATATGAGTATAGAAAGTAATGGAGCCAAGCAAGAGAAAAGTAGGTTTCTTCCTCAGATTTTTGTCTTCACATATATTGTATCTCTGCAGCTACTCAAGACAATCTTTTCCTGTGAAACAGAAGGATTTTCTATGGAAGAAGGATGTTCTGAAAGCTCCTGGGCATTTCAAAGAGAATAGGGAAACCTTGAATCTTCTTTTTGAAGAATGCAGTTGCCAATGGGGATTAGGTGGCTCTCCCAGTTTTGCCCTGGATTTCTAGCTCACTGGCTCTTCAAAGTCACATTTAAATGTCTCAACCACAAGATCCTGGCTTCTCATTAGTAACTGAACCCTGTTTAGTTGGGTCAATTAAAAGGAATATACCATCATCTGAAGCCAGAGCTAAGGAAACCTACTGGAAGTGGATATAAACACTACTGAAGAAGCTGTGGTTGCTCCAAATTAATGAATCCAGATTACACAGGCTGCAGAGGACGGTAAGATGTTGCTGCAGATTTTGCTATATAGTACTTGCTGGACTTTCTTGCTCAGCAGAGATTTAACGAAGCTGTTTGATCCAGGTGCTTCAAGGGCATCACCCCTGAATCACTCAAATGCTGTTTTCCTACCAGAACAGGCCCCTGAGGATTCACAAAATGGTTTCAAAAGAGACTGCAGTGGTTGCAGACACTAAAATAACTGCACACTGTATCTTAACAACTTACATGAGTATGTGCTGGGATTTATATACAGATACCATGGACAAAAAGAGCTTACCAAAGAGTTTGTCATCCTACATTGCTAAGTGACCACCCACAGCAGTGAAATAGGTCTTTTTTTACCTGTTACTTACCCATTCACTAGAAGTGCATGTAAAGTGGATGCATTTTTATTCTTCCAGTCTGAGTGCAGATTCAGCCATTTTTGGTCCTGCATTTGCTCATTCTCTATTACAATTTCTGTTTTGGATGGTCCTCTGAAACAAATGAAAGACATTGATAGAACTTCTGGTAGGTTTCCATGTTACAGTTATGAAGGGGAAGAGGCCCTAACATATCTGTTTACTCCAAAGATAAGCAACTGAATGATATGGCAAAGCCACAAGTGGCAGATAGACAGTTAGGAGAATGAAACCACCCCGAGAAGCCAGGCCAGCCAACATATGACTGTCACGTTGTAAATCCCAACAAGAAGCAGAATAGGAATCAGGAACAGCAAGAACCTTCTGGTGGCATTTACTGTAATGCACACATTGATACTGTTTCAACAGTTCCTTGGCCTCCCAAAATGAGAAAAAAAATAGAACTTCATATGTAAAAGAGATAACAGAAAAAGTATCTTCTTACATTCCTGTCATTGGAAATCCATTAAAATTTGACAGTAAAGAGCAGTCTAGATCTTGTTAATAAGACTTGAGATTATCTCTAAAGTCCAAGCCGCCTGCTTTGAAAAACAGAACAAATCACTGGTGACAATGTCAAACCCGTTCTTCTGCAGCAACCTAACAAGCGTGTCAGGGTTACAATGGTTCACCAGGAGATATTTTCATATATCCACTTCCTCACCCTAGTTATTGCCTGATAGACTCAAGAAATTGCTATTTAATTAAACCTTGACTGCCAAATGGAAAAAAATAGAGCATTTCTCAATTACTTTACTTGTCAAGCAGATTTCCAACACAGAACCATTCATGATTAGCCATCAATCCCACTCAAAGGCCAAATTCTAAATCCTAATTCATGGAAAAGAGAATGAGAGAATTTCAGAAAAACTGTAGTGTGTCCTTAAATAGGCCTCTGAACCCAATGTCTCATATTAGTACCTGGTGATGCCAGCCAGGATGTTAGTTTGTCTTTAAGTCCAAGTGTCAATACCAACTATATTTATTTTTTTAAAAATCTTCACAAAACACCAACATTCTTTACCCATTTGATTGCACAAACCAACAGAGATCAAAAAATTCTGTTTTGTGGTAAAGTTGTCAGTGTAACCATATGGAAATATTTTCAACACAGCTGGCAGAATAACCCAAAGTTTGAGGTCACAACCCTGGACCCTGCCTGTTACATGACTTATTTTTCAGAGCCTTTTCTGGGCATATTAAGCAAATATCATTCCATGATCTACTAACTAGAATGTGCAGGCATATGTTTGCTGTAAAAGGAGTTTCCTTTCTCAGTGCCTGATTTTAGCATGCACATAAAGATCTCCTCTCTTCCATATTTCCGAGCCTTTTTCTTACCAAACATATGCAAACCTTTTTCTTACAACAACATTCTGCCTTATGATCCTCTCTGAACAATGGTGTTCACCATTTCATAGCTGTGTACAGTGATATTTTATGAACTTGTAAACAGTGTCTGATCTATAAAATACGTAACTCAAAAATGTGCAAAAAGGTGCAAATATCATGCCACTTGATGAATCCAAATTTATATTATACCAAATACCAGATTGTTTTGATAAAACCTGCAGTTCTGAATTACAGATTACAGTGATGCTATAATCAGAATTAAGGAGATAATGTACTTCTACATCAAGGTAACAGCCTACAAAACACACCTGCTTGAAATTTTATAATTATTTTACTTAGCAAAGGTAAGATCATACCTACACCTTTTGTCTTTGGTGGTCACTGCTTGATATAAAACATTCGAAACCAGGATACTTTAACTTATATCTTTAGAATGGCTTCTATATTTATGTTCCCCCCTTGACGCTTCTTATAAAAGATTTTCTTTTAGATAGGAAAGAGCCATCACTTGTCTCCTTTCATTTATTTAATGAAAAATAACCAAAATGAAGGGGAACAAAGAGCCTCATTTCTAGATGAAGAAAGCTGGAGACAATGGTTAGCATTTGTGTAGAGATCAGAGCATCCTCAGAATTGCTAGAGAATGAGAGAAGATGAGCTAAAAATCTTAGGAGTAAAGATGCAGGCTGCTGAGAGTTTCTAAGTGTGAGACTTTCAGAGAGGGCTGCTGGACCCCTCTGAAGGAGTACACATTACACCAGGGACTGTAAATCACTCAGAGAAAAGGAGGGAAGTGGAGCAATGGGTACTTATTTTCGCCAGCCTCATCCTGTGCTCCAGAAACACAGCAGGCAGCAGGTTCTACTTGGTGCCTCTTGGAGCTGTAGCACACGTTTTCCTCTGAGTTTCTAAGACAACAAGGTTATATTGCTAATTACTTGTAGACATCAAGCTACAGCTTTAAGTTCAAAAACAGCTCTCCTGCCAGTTTTTCAGTTTAGTGGCCTGCTGAAGTTGCAATATCTTTGAAGATTTCAGGCCAAACAAATAAAGACTATTTTTATGAAATGCTTTCGGAAGGCTCTTTCATCTCTGTAGTCTTCTGTTTTCCCCTTTGGTTTGAATATACCATAACCACTTTGCTCAGAAACTTAGCGTGGATTTTAAATTAGTGCTTTTAATTATTACCTGTACTGGCAAAAAGCAAAATTGAAACAGTATTTGTTGACTGAAACCAGACATACTGGAAGACAGTGTGCAGTTTTGAGGTATATCAGTTTAAGATGATATTTAGAAACTGGAAAGGATCACGCAAATGGGTTTCAAAATTTTGAGGGGCCT
>VYZR01127792.1:31898-50960 GCA_013400675.1 Oxylabes madagascariensis
TCCAGTATGTAAAGCCCAGAAGTTATCCATAATAAAATCATTATTCAATCATTATTTTCTGCCAGCATTACTAATAAAACAGGTAGAATCAATAATTTATGTAGATATTAGTGATCCATTGAAAAAATATTTTTATTTTGGAATTTTTCATCAAATTAACATACATTAACATATTCCAGAATAACTCATGCTGTCTTGTTTCAATTTCTTTCAATAATTGCACCATATCATTCCTATGAAGGTGATAGATTCACCCTCATAGATAGATTAAGATTCTTCTGGTGATCTGTAAAGCCTACCCTGTCACAATCAGGGAGCTTCTTGCTCCCCTCAAAGAAGGCCAGGTCACAATACTTTTAATGCAAGTGTTACTGCTCTTTTCATAGTGTACACATGGAGATATAGTAAGCATGTTAACATAGTCATAAATGTCATGCTTATTTTGCTCCAGAGCATTCAACTCCACTGTGTGATTCTTTTCTGCCTTTGTGTATGTGGAGTGAAGGCATCTTCATCTTTAGTGATGTAATTCCAGCAAAATTATGCGCTCAAATTTGTTTTGTTAAAATTGAAATGAAGCATGTAGGCACAGTATTTTCCAGACTATCATGATGTTTAACCCCTCTTATTAGTGGAGACATAAGTTTGCCAGTAGCAGCATATGTTGTGTATATCCAGTCTGCCCTTATGTCTTTTTGCTTTGGGAGACAATAGACTGAAGGGTAGATTAAAGCCAACACTGTACATAAGGCTTTACTCTTTCTCCTTCTCCAAAGGCCAGTTTCTGTTTGGATGTAGCAAATTACTTTGTTTGGTTCATTAGTTTCAATAAGGCATTTGGAACAGTTTTATTCCACCTGCTTGAAAGGAAAGGAGTTTGTTTGTTTGTTTGTTTTGTGGTTGTTTTTGTTTTGTTTTGTTTTGTTTTGTTTTGTTTCGTTTTAATTAAAGGGTAATTTAGACCCTCAGGAAGAAATGCATACTAAATAGGAAGAAGTTATATCAGAAATTGGAAGGTTGCCTACTAGAACCAGAATGTTCTCATTCTTCCAATATAAGCAAAAGGAGCAAAAACCACTGAAATAATCTCTCAAAAGGATGTGAACAANGAGCAGAAACAGAATATTATTTAAATATTTTCACAGTTTCTATCATATAGCAGTGAAAAAAAAGTCAAATCAAGATTTATCTTCATGCATTTTTTGTCATGTTTACAGAGAAGAGGATTGACTGATAGCTCTTAATGGTAAGAGAAATCAAGACACTAGAAATAACCACTAAACTATTTGTTTTCAAAAAGACAAACATCATACTGTGTCTAGTAAATAAGAACAATATCTCATCATTTGATCTCTATTTTTATGGTTTATTTCTACTGACAAATAACATAAATACAACATTTTTATTAACTTAGTCATTCATCCTTTTGCAAGGCCTAATCAGTATTTGAAACTATGAAAAACAGTAAGGAGTTGGGGAGTGTCTTGTATTTCCTCTAGCTGTGCCTCACAACTGCACAGACCAGCAGAGAAGGAAGATAGTTGTGTTTACTTTTCTGTTCATTCCACACCAACTTCATAAGTAGCTTTTCTTCCATAAAGAAAAAATATATTTGCTGAATTTAGCATTATGCACTGTCACTCTGTAAGGCCCCAACCACTTGCTTGAGTGTTACGCATTGACATTCACATGACATAAAATTGTCATTTAGTCAGGAGATTTGGTTATAGCATAGCCATCTAGAAGTTCTTGTTTCTTACAAACTATTTTGTCAAAAAACAACTTTGCAGTGAGCTTCATCTTAGTCTGAGAATGGTGTCTACACTTACACAAAGGTGTTGGAACACTGAAGTTTTACTGTGGGGATTCCTGTTTCTCTCTTTTGAATATAAAAGACATGTAGAATGGCTAATTAAGAAGTAGATGTTTAACTTTTCAGCATTTAAATTAGGTGGCGTAAGTCCCAACTGTAGTGTCTGAAGAAATATGAAAGTTTTTTAGCAATCTAAAATAGCCTACCAACCCTCCCATCTACACCCTGCAAATACACCAAACTGTTAAATGGACAAGAGATAAAAAGGCAGACTTTAATGTTCTTATCTTGCTGTACTTAGTCTTAGCAATGACCTAAAACCCCTCAAAAGATCATTTTCATGGTATTAATAATCCCAGTAATTTCCTGCTACTTTTTCTAGATGTACATTAAATTTAGTAACATCTTTATAATTGACTTTGTATAGAGGGCACGCTAAAGAAAAGACTAGGTCATGAAGTCCTATTCTTGTATCAATCTGTGTATGACAAAACCACTCTTTCCACCCTGTTGATTTAGCAGACATGCTATCTGCCACATATCAAGCTCAAAATATGTTCAGAACTGTAAGTTACTCTTTGACAATGTTAACTTCTAATAAAAAAAAAAAGACTTTTTTTTTTTTTTTTTTTTTTTTTCTTTCATTTTAGAAACAGAAAACTATTTTTGCATTTTGGAGGAACATTCAAGTCATTCTGATTCAGCCATGGCATATTAAAATCTCAACTTGTACTTGATTAAAACTCTATTAATCATTATTAAATATTTTTTCATGCAAACAAAATAGCATTTAGCTCATTTAAGTTATAATTGTTCACTAATTGGGCAATAAGCAGTTCACAGGACTCTTAAATTAGCATAGAAGTGCAAAAGATAAGTACATTGGGAATAAAGTTTCTTGGTTGCACAGTTTCAGTTAGTTTTAATATATACACCTCATAACATGAATGATGTAAAATTATATTGCTTGTAAGAAATGAGTTTTCATTAATTATAATTCAATTTCTTCTCAGCTCATGCAATACGTTGTCAGAGAAGGAAATTAAGCAAATTTTCTTCTTGTCTATTTACACTGTCAGTAAGTAGTATAGGTCTATAACTTCTACATTCTCTTTCACATTTCCACGAAGATTTTATCTCTATATGTTTTAAAATCAGATAACTTTACCCATGTAAAAAATAAAAACATAACAGTTTTATTTTGGTAACAAAGTTCTTCTACCTAGATTTATTATTATTATTATTATTATTATTATTATTATTATTATTACTATTATTATTATTTTCTATCTGGAAAATTAATATATTTTGCCATATTTTCATCAAACTCGTAAAACCAAAATAAAAAATAGTGAGTCACAGTATGGAAAATATATTACAGGATTTTACGTGAAAACATTTCTCCTGGTGTATAAGCTTTTTAAAAAGAACAGGCCAAAACAAAAAGATGGAAGGCTAGGTTCTAAATTTACCTGGCTAATTTAATGTCCTTCTGTTAAGTAGTGACTGCATCAGTGGATAACGGAGGGGCTGTGGATGTCATCTTATGTAAGGCCTTTGACACATATTATTCTTTCTGCTGAATTGGAGAGAGAAGATTTTTATGGATGCAATAATTGATGGGTAAGGAAATGGCTGGATGGCTGCATCCAAAGTTTCAGTCTACAGCTCAATGTCCAAATGAACATCAGCAACAAGTGGTGTGCCTCAGAGGTTCTTACCCTGATATCTTTATCAATAACTTAGACAGTGGAATGGACTGCAACTGTCCAGATGACACCAATCTGACTGGTTTGTTGATTTGTTGAGGATAAGGAGACATGCAGAAGTACCATGATAAGATTGAGAAATGTGCCTGTATGAACATCAATGAGGTTCAACCAGGCCAGCTGCAAGGCCCTACACCTGAGTCAGAGCAATCCCTGGTATCAAATCAGACTGGGGGGATCAATGAATTGAATGCCGCTGTCCCAGTGTCTGAGGATACTGGTGAATGGAAATTGACCGAGTGTTGGTACAGTGCCATTTCAGCTCAGAAAATCATTGGTGTCCTGGGCTGCATCAAAAGCCATGTGTCCAGTAGATCAAGGGAGATGACTTTGTCCCTCTACTCTGCCCTTCTGAGACTTCAACAAGAGTGCTGTATCCAGCTCTGGGTTCCCCAGCACAAGAGAAATGTGGACCTGTCAAAGAGGGTCCAGAGGAAAACCACAGAGATATCAGAGAGCTGGAACCTTTCCTATGAAGTCAGACTGAGAGAGTAGGAGTTGTTCAGCTGAAGGCTCAGGGGAGACTTTATGGTGATCTTTCAGTGTTTAAAGGGGGCAAATAGGAAAGATGAGAACAGACTATTTACCAGGGCATGTAGTAACAGGGAAAATTGTTTTAATCTGAAAGAGAGTGGATTTTGATTTGATGTAAGAGAAAAAATTGTTTACTATCAGAGTTGTAAGACATTGGAACAGGTTTTCCAGAGAAGTTATATATGCCCCATCACTGGAAGTGTTCAGAGTCAGGATGGACAGGGCTCTGAGAAATTTGAACTAGTAAAAAATGTCCCTGACTCTGGCAGGGAGGTTGGACTAGATAACCTTTAAATGTCCCTTTCAACCCAAACCATTCTATAATTTGAACATTAAGGCTGGACATTACAGAATAGGAGACTACATGTGTTCTGGGTGCTTAAACTCACCTCTTAAGCTCTACAACTAATAGAGATCTAGTCAACAGTCATTGACCAACACTCATAATAATCAAAGGGTATATTTAAAAGAAATTACAAGTTGTCTATTTTTCATTTGACCTCGTCTAAGAGTGTGTCACGCAAATGTAGGTATAAATGGCTTAATTCATTTATCAACAAACTTGGCTTACTGGTGAGATTCCAGATGACTGGAAGTTGGCCGATGTGATTCCCATTCATAAAAAGGGTAGAAAGGAGGATCCTGGTAATTGTAGGCCAGTTAGCCTGANCAGGGAGGTCATTCTTCCCTTGTACTTGGCACTGGTGAGGCCACATCTCGAGTACTGTGTCCAGTTCTGGGCCCCTCAGTTTGGGAAAGATGTTGAGATGCTTGAGCGCGTCCAGAGGAGAGCAACAAGGTTGGTGAGGGGCTTGGAACATAAACCCTGTGAGGAACGGCTGAGGGAGCTGGGGTTGTTTAGCCTGGAGAAAAGGAGACTCAGGGGTGACCTTATCACTATCTACAGCTTCCTGATGGGTGGCTGTAGTCAGGTGGGGTTGGTCTCTTTCTCCAGGCAGCAACTGACAGAACTGGGGGACACAGTCTTAAGCGGTGTCAAAGGAAATATAAGTTAGATATTAGGGAAAAGATTTTTACAGAAAGGATAATAAAGTTTTGGAATAGTTTACCTGGGGAGGTGGTGGATTCACCATCTCTGGATGTATATAAGAAAAGACTAGATGTGGCACTTGGCGCCATGGTTTAGTTGAGGTTAGAGTTGGGTTGGACTTGATGATCCTGGAGGTCTCTTCCAACCTAATGATTCTGTGATTCTGTGTGTGAAATGCAAATATACAAAACTGGTGAAACGAGCTTATCAGCTCCCCTAACCTCAGGCTCCTTCTGCTTATTGTGTGTTCAGTACTGCCAGAGGAGTATGCATACTGTCTTGAAATAGGCATTTCCATAAGACCTGAGTATCTGTATACCAAAGCAGAGAAATGTCATTTCCAGTGTTTTGTCTTCCTTATAATTTTCTCAAATTGAGCTTTAAATCAAACCAAATTTTGGATAGGAAAAAATAAATTAAATATTCTATTCCCACATTTATTTTTTGTTTTAATCCTTTGCATAGGATTAGTTTGAAAACTAGCAACAGCCTGCAAAGTTTTTGTCTAATCAGGATATTTTAAAAAAAAATTATTTAAAAAAAGATTTGGTTTTATCTTGTGGTCAGGCTAGAGGGATTTCAAAGAGAATAGAGGTAAAACGTATGAAAAGATAATCTGCCACACTTAAGCAATATTCTATTTCCATTGAAACAAGATATGTGATAGAAGGCTATATGGAAAAAAAAAAAAAAAAAAAAGAGGAAAAGAGAGTAGAAATGGACTAAGAAAAGTAAGAAGATGATAGACCACATATTACCCACAGGTCAAGAACTGTCAGATCAGTACTAGCAGCTGAAATGCAGTACAAGCAGGCATGAAGTCCTCTCAGCAGCCACCAGTGCCACAAGGCATCTCAGAAAGAAATCCACTCTAACACTATGGCAGTTACTTTTTCCACTGACCTTGAAAAAAATACACTAAGCTATTTGCACTGTCTGCCACAAGAGTGGTTTTTCAGAAAGATGGAAAGAATTACTTGTGATTTCCAGTATTGCAAATTAGGCAGAAACAATATTATTGAAAAGTATCACTACATTAAGACATTTAAAGACAATGATAAACTTAATCAATAGTCTTAATATGTTATTCATCAAATTGTGCCTTCTATTTCCCCTTATGTCCTGTTAATACTGGGGGTGGAAAGAGGAGGAATAAATTCCAAATTCACTACTGCAAATATATTTTTTCCTGATGAGATTAATCTTAGACAAAATTCTGTATGTTAAAAACAAAATAATACTGTCCCAAAGGAATTAGACCAGACTTTAGTCACAAGACTCTGTGCTAATTTTTTTTTTTTTTTTAATGTTTGATGCAACCATTAAAGAGCAATTGCTGAATAAGGTTTATGTCATCGTCCCATTCTCACATTTTGTGGCGGAGAATGTTCTGTCATATTAGCTACTAGTGCATGAAATAAAATTTTGAGAAAGCGGGGAGCAAATAATTGAGTTAAGTACATTTGTTCATGTAATTAAAAAAAAAATTGCAAATATCCATACTACCATGTAAATTGTCTGCATAAACTAATGTTGCTTTCCTTTGCATCTTTTGATAATCAAAAGCAGAAAACAAACCTTGTTAAAGTAGTGTCCCATAACTCATTGACTACGTGGTCTTCAAAACTTCCCAGATATACAGATTTGGCTACACACAGATTATTACATCTCTAGGGATTAAAAGTGCATGACTGTAGAATTTTTAGAAATGTGATAAAATCACAAGCTGGCAAAACACTTCTATGACTGAAATGAACAGGTAGTAATACTTTTATCTGACTTTAGATTTCCATTTAGGCAGATTCTCCAAACTTTTCTTAGGTCCCTCCTTCAGTAGCATTCCAGAGGTAGATTTTCCATTTCCACAGAACATTCCCTTCTCTTCCTCTTCATTTTTCACATTTGCAAAACAAAGAAAAAAACAAAAAGATCCCTTCAGTAGTATTTCACCAACTATTAGAAGAGACAACTATGCGTCCAAAGCATTTTTTCACATACTTTCAATAATTCCCATTTTCCTAAAATTTCCATTTTTTTCCCCCAAATTGATGTGCAAGAAATAAAATTTAATTTAAATTTAGACTAGTGAATCTTATCAAACTGCAAAAATTGTGAGAAGTAAGAAAAAGAAAACAATAAAAATACGAGAACCACTTTTCTTGCAGTACACATTTTCTTCATCCATGTACTCTTACAGTTCTTCATCCATATATCCTTACACTTAATGGAAAAAGGGAAAACTGCATCAAACCAGTATCAACTGTAATCTTTANCCAGGCTTTTCCTTACAGTGATCCCTGTTGCTCCTTCACATACTTTCAATAATTCCCATTTTCCTAAAATTTCCATTTTTTTCCCCCAAATTGATGTGCAAGAAATAAAATTTAATTTAAATTTAGACTAGTGAATCTTATCAAACTGCAAAAATTGTGAGAAGTAAGAAAAAGAAAACAATAAAAATACGAGAACCACTTTTCTTGCAGTACACATTTTCTTCATCCATGTACTCTTACAGTTCTTCATCCATATATCCTTACACTTAATGGAAAAAGGGAAAACTGCATCAAACCAGTATCAACTGTAATCTTTACCAATAAATCTCAGAAGTCCATTGCAATTTATGTCAAGATAAATATGTTCAGCCACAAATCAAAGCCGCAATATTTTTAGCTAGTCTTGTCTATCAGCTATGGAAGAAAAATCTAATTCTGTAATATTATAAGACATTTGTCTCTAGAAGCATCAGTACTATTCCACTTTTTACATAATGTTTTCACAATACAGAACTTTGATCATGTTTTTGTGCAGAGCTGTCATCTTAATACTTGCAGTAATCATAAATGACTTTGTATTGTCAACTCAAAACAAATGGCTATGTTTCCTATAGTTTTAAAAGTTTAGTGGTGATAATTTCTGTGATGTGCAGAAACTTGACGGTTTTACATAGAATTTTTGAACAATCTTATAATATTTTGCAAGCTGAAGTTTTTTAAGTTAATTAATTGTGTGTGCATTTCAGCGTCAAGAAAAAAATTGTAAAACCATTAAAAATTAATTTCAGATGATTTTGTAAAATGAAAATAGAACTGTGAATGGGTTTAATCTCTTCTGATTCAATAATGTGATTGAGAGAAGGTTCAGAAGTTTTCAAAACTCAATTTCCTCATTTTATTCCCAAATTTATATTTTCACAGTTGGCTTACTAGGCATTTATTCGTTTTGTTTCTGGAAACATTAATGATGTTCCTCTACAATCAGATGGTGATTTAGAATTGACCCAAGGGAATTTAAAAGATTAATTCTTTTTGGCAAGGAAAACTCTTCAGTTTTCTTACTCTTGTTTTTATACTGAACCAAAGAAAAGTTTTGCATTTTTTGAAAAACTCAGAGTATCCTCATGTTTAAAGCAATGTGCTGAAGAAAAGCATGATTAGGCATTACAAATTATCTAATTTTATTTGGATTTTCTTAGTCTCACTCTGAGCATGACTGGGCTCCTCCAAGAACTCAAGAGTATCTGTTTACTGAATATGACTTTCAGTTTAGGAGGGACATGTGTGTTTCCACCTTCCTCCCACCCTCCAAAACCAGGTACTTCTGAATATGATAACAAGGTTTGCATTAAATGTTTAGGGAACTTCAAGCCTCAGCAGAAAGCTGGAATTTAAATGCCTTAAATTTAGATGGTGTTGGGAGACTCAGACACCAAAATTATTATTGAAATAAAATTTACTTCTCTCTTCAGAATTTTTTATGTTAATTTCAATAGAATTATGTATGAATACCATAATCAAGTATTGAGGCATTTCTTTACACCAAAAGAATTAATCTAGAACAATTAGTTCACTATGTAATCTTGTTCTTTGCCTTCGTTGCTGATCCTTGCTTCATATTGTGTTCTTCACTTCATCTATGGCAGACCAGGACAAAAGTTCTTCCTATAGTATATAAATATTAAAATTCAGCTTTAGACTCATGCATGAATAATACAAGAAAATTATGAAAGAAGCCCCTGGACACAACTCAATAGATGAGGTAATAACTTGAGTTCTGGGGAAAAAAGGAAATTGTACTTCAAGAGAAAATTATTTTTTGTTAACAAAAGAAATCACTGCAGCTGAAAATTGTTTTACAATTTTATCTATAAGCAAAAAGAGCTATCTGCACATTTTTTCTCAAAGTTTAGCAAAAGCAAGAAAAGTTAAGTGTAGAAGAGATCATTGTCTCATTCTATTTCAAAGTGAACTCTACATAATGTAATTATATTTCTGTCGTACTGTATTAGGAACAACAAGAGATACGACATGGACTCTCGAGCTTGGTTGCAAAGGAGAGCCAGTTTTATTCTTCAAGATCATCTTTTATAGACAGTTCCGAAAGGCTCCAAAAGAGTAAAACTCTAATTGGCTATCAAACCAATACAAGACCATAATTGGACAGTTAGGAACAACACCTCTTGACCGTTTCTTGCAAGTAAACAACAGGGAGACAAACAACACCTACAGAAGTTGTTTTCCTTCTCCAAGGACTGTTTGAATCCCTCCTCACAAATTCCCAAGCCTCAGTTTCTCAGGCCTAGAGTGAGAAAGTTATGTGACTTGATTTCACACAGACATTGCGTTGCTGCTGCCTGATCTCTTGCATTCCGCATCCACATATTTCACCTTATTTCATCACTTTTTCTTTTAAATAAATGCTTTTTATCACTAATTATATATGGTATTTTCAGCACTGTGAGTACTTCTAATGCTGATGGTGGGAAGGCACAAGGGAGTTGACTCAGAATATGGAGGCAATGAGCTGTCAAAGAAGATGCCAAGTCACGTGTTGGAACCATGGTTATCTTCTTGTTGTGCATTAAAAAGAAAGAGAACCTCCTCACTCCTTCTACCTCTGAAATAGAAGAGAGGTTGAAAAACCACTTTCCAAGACAGCATTGTGAGAACAAATGAGATTTTTGACTGTATGAAAAAAATACTTACTTATACTGTACACTATTTTTTGGCACTTGTGAAAATTTTGTCTTGCATTTGAGAGTGCTGCTGAAAAGAAGTGGACTTGACAAACCCACTCTTCTCCTTTTGTTCATGCAGTATTAAATTTTATCCTACGTATAATTTTTATTTTGTACATTTATTTCCTTAACCTAGCTACGACCAAAATAAAAGATTCTTACAACATAGAGAAAAAGTGAGAGATTCTTGAAATGACAAGGGAACCTACTTTCAGCAGGGAGCAGATTTACAGGCAAAACTAAAAAAGTGGAGAGAAAAATATTTTCCTAGTGACTTGGAAGGGACTATGCAGAAAATACATGTTACTGTACTAAGAAATAAAACTAGAATTCTACCATTAAAAAAACCCTGAAAGAAAAAAAATGCTATGAAACTAACAATATTAAAGTAACAGAATATGTTGGGAGAAAAAATAAAACGGCATAATTAAAAAAAAAAATCTCTTTTAAATTAAAATGTTGGAGCTACATTCTATTTTTTTTTTTTTAATATATTTTATTTTATTTAATTCAGCAAAGCTGTGGGGAGGCTCATCTTAATTTAGATTAAATTTGAAATATTTTGGCTCTTATTTAAATGCATTTAATTTAGTAAGCTATTTTAAATGCTGCTTACTTATCTCCATAGCTGTGAAGTAGTAAAACTGCTTAAGTGTGCTGATGACTAAAGCAGGTAAAAATTCAGAGATCACTAAATTCTACATAATATTATTGTGATTCCGATATGCAGTACCTTCATTATTCTGTTTTAACATTTCCTAAATAGCTACTGAATTATGAAAAACCAGTAAAAAGTTTGCCCGAGGTTGATATATTGGATAGCTGCTTACCATAAAGAAGATTTGGGGGAAAAATCCCCACTCCCCATCTCAAGGTTTGAAAGGAAATTTTTTCTTTAATTTCTATTTTCTTAAGAAAAAAGTCTCTACAGGTATTAAACAAGTTAAGAACGCCTTCTACAACCTTAGTGTATAAGGTTACTGACTAACTGAAATGGATATCTGTCATGTTTTTGCTTTGTTTGAGATATTTACCTCCACACTGAGGGCTCTTCAGTTATACAGAATGAGTTTCTGTTGAGGCAATATATTTCTCACCCCAAGGAAGTAAAAATAGCCAGTCTTCCAAAATTAAACTTTCCCCATATGATAGCCTGATGAAAAAGGTTCTAGTTTGAACAGTCCATAAGTTTTATAACTCCTTAGCAGACCCAAAGTCTTGACATAAATTTGAAAGAAACAGACAGAAATCACAATTACTAATGTTTCCATTAAAGAACAACTTTTATAATAAATCTGAACAGCAAAATAGAACTTTGAGCCTGTTCTTTAAGAATAAGTCTTTTACTTAACCACAGACTTGTTACAAAGCCTCTCTTGCAAAAAAAAAAAAAAGTTTTTTACTTAACCCAAGACTTTTTAAAAACCCCCTTTTAAAAAAAAAAAAAAAAAAAAAAAAAAAAAGATTTCTGACACACCAAGCTAATAATCTTGGCTTAAATATGGGCTGCTCAAGAGACACATTTTGCCGACCAGTTGTGGGGAAGAAACAGTCACTTCAGTTTTTCTTTGTTTGTTTTAGGCAGTACAAACAGAGAGTTAAAGCTCTGCAGTCATGCTATATCACTCCAAGACATATTTTTAGCATCTCCTGCTGAGAGATTGCTATTGTTCTCCTTCGGATGCTTTTCCTGTCTGCTTGGACTGGAGCCTGTCACACTCCCATTCCCATCTTGAGAAGACTGAAAACTTCCACTCCTTCCTTTCCTTCCTCATGAATTGTTCTGGTAGACTATCACTGGCTTCACAGTCATGTCCTTTGCTCTACTTTGAAATGTCTTTTTTATACAAGAAATACAGTACAAAACAACACTGTTAAGATCCAGTCGTTAGGAGATGCCTCTACCTGAATTAAGGTGCAAATGAGACCCATATGCTGAAGTCAATGGTATAGATTTCATTATTTATGTTGCAAATTCCTCTCTTCTGTGCTTATCTCAAGTTCCTGCTGTGATGGCTTATCTCACGGCAAATTTCTTCTGTGGCCTTGACAGTGTTTTGAGACAGGCAACTGCATTTTTTAATCAATTACAAACAGTCAATAAACTGAAAATACACATTTTTTCTAATAAAAGGCCTCTTTAAAATGATAAACTTCCCTTTTATGATTTCATAATCTGGGCTATAAATGGAAAAGGGAATGCAAAAAGTGGTTTGAAATGAAATGCATTATAGAGCTGTTAAAAAATTACTTTATCTTACATGAGTATTTATTCTTGACAGCGAAATTTCAAACTAAAATAAGAAGTATAATGATATATTTTGTTTAATTATTAGTCTCCTTCATTTCTCGTTCTTTCTAGTTGCTTCGTTTGTTTCTCTTTCCTACTTTCCATGGTTGATATTGAAGTATAAATAAGTATAGTGAAGGGAAACTGGAGAAACACCCCAAAACCTTTTAACAAAACATAACATCAACATTTTTTAGAAATAATGGAAAATTTGGATATAGATGTTCATTTACTCAGAAAATATATTTGTGAAACTTTTGCTCATTTTAACATGATTTATAAAACAACCTTCAAAATAGATATTTCAATTAACTTTAAAATGCTAATTAATTATGTTGAAAATATTTCAAGGCAAATTGCCCGAACCACTTAGTAAGGAGGCTGCAAAGATTTTTCAGAATACTAGAGGCAGCAAAGGAACAAAGAGAACCAATGACTTGGCAGTTAATTATTATATCCAATAAAAATATGCAGATTGAAGAATAAGTAAGAGAAGAAAGGGATGCACAGGGGAGAATCAAGGGATGAAGACTAGATCTAGTGAGTTGACTTAATATGAGGAAAGGACTTAATGACAAATAATTGAAAATTGTGAAGGATGCAGAAAAAATATTCCATCTCTTCTTTGCTCTAACAATTTCTATAGCAGATGATTGTGGAATGGATAACTTAGTTGCAGTAGTTGAGTAAAACAGATTCTGTTATTAAAATGAAGAAAAATATATGACTCTTGACTAATTTTAAATGACTTCAGATACACAGATGTGCAGATAACAAAAGTATTAAATGTTTAGAATGAGAAAACAACTTTTGATTACCTTCCTGAACATTCAGTTGTTCTCAAAATTTTGACTATGAGAATTTATTTATTTATGTACTTATTAATTTTTAATGTTTTGTTATTAAAAACCAGAATGTCTGGGGAGAAAATTGTTAAAAATATTGTACTTTAAGCAACAAACAAATTAGTATGATCAGTTAGCTTTTTATTAAGCCTAATTTCAGGTGAAACGTACTATACTGAGATTATTTTTTAAATCCAACAGTAATCAGTTCAAAGAATTAATGCCCTACTCTATCCTGGAAGAACAGAAATGGCTTTCATTTATGTAAATGTGAAATTTTCATTAGTTAATTTTATTTAACAGAAAATGTGAGGTAGACAGATAGAAAGGAATAGGAAACACCTATCAGAGAGGGGGAGCAAGAGCAGAAGATAATCAGCTGGACCTAGATGAGCTTTAAGGTCCCTCCAACTCAAAGCATTCTGTGATTCTAGTTGTACAGACTCTAGAAGTGACGTCCGCAGCTGCTTTCTGTGGAGCAGGCCCTTGGTAAGGGCAGGGAAATAGAGGATGCAAGGCTTTAGCCACAGGGTCACCTGGAAGTTCCCTTCTGGTGGATTTTTGTGCGCAAAATAAATGTGAAAATGGTGAAAAGAGCTTTTACAGCACCTTTACAGCCACCTAGAGCCCTGAAGGAGCAGTCGTTCCTCCTTTTCCACACCAAACACATGCTTGCTTTTTAATGCTGCCTGACTTCCTGGCCATCATCAGTGTCAGAGTATGCCTGTGGTGGCTTCGCTGTCCGGGTTGCATAGCCCTGGTGCAAAGGTCTTACCACTGTAATTCTTTATGAGCCAGGCCCAATGTGTGGCTTTAGTTTACCTTTAGAGAGAAGAGAAAACCCTGACTTCCCAGCCCAACTGGGAGCTCTTACGCTGGCGTCAGTAGCTGTGCAGTCACTCCTTAGAGGTGTGACTCAGTGGGACTTGAGTTTGAAAATACATCAATAACTCTGAGAGATAAGAAATGAAATCTGTGGACTCTTTTCTTATGCCTTACAAATGGTATGAGAAAAGATGCAAAATCTTAAGTAATTTGAACACTGTTCTTTCTTTAGTAGTTTCCTGGGAATGTATAATGTATCATAATTACAACATATTGTATATTTGTGGGTTTATATAATATACTGCAATATAAATATACAATTTGTAATAAATAGAAATTATTTGCTAAATTTACTTATTTTTTAATTCTTTTCTTCATCTATGTATTTTTAAATTCTTATCCTTATTACTATTCTTCTATGTATTTTTGAATTTTTCTTCTTCTTCATTGTTGTCTTCTTCGTCTTCTTCTTCGTCTTACTATTTGTGAACCCCAGCTCCCATTTGCTCCCAGAACCTCCCTGCAGTACTGTGACACACACACTTCTGCCAAAACAATCCCTGCTCTTGGTGCCCTGGCTGCGGTACTCCTCCGGTTATACCGCCAGACAGGGACACAGGAACAGCGTGGGCAGCACCCACCGTGCCAGCCTGAAGCAGGAGGGACACTTCTTGGGGCAGCCAGCTGCCCGCTGAGGATCTGGGCCCTCGGCTGCCCAGGCAAGGGCCTTGGGGGGCTGTACAGGGCAGGGACCAGGCTCTCTTCCCTTTTGGCTGCACCTATTGCTGCCATTTCTACAACCATCCATTACCCCAGGGCATATTGTTCCTCCAGCTGCTGGCTCAATGCCTGGATCTCCAGCAGAGCCTTGCCCAGGATCTCACTGGTGATGTTCTGGCCCGTGTGCAGTGGAGCCTGGCTTCTGACCAGGCTGTTGCATGGGATAGTGCGATAGGGGTCTGTATCCCTATTGATGTCAACTCCTCACTGAAGACAGAAGAATTTGCTGCATTTTCCTCCTCTAGAGTGAGATGCTCTTGAGCTCCTCCTCCTCCTCAGCAATTTCGGCTGGGGCGGCAGCTGCCAGGCTTGGTATCTGTGGGACTCCCTGGGCAGGAGAGGTTCTGGGCAGGGCATGGGCTGCCTCTGCTGCCACCTCTGTGCCCACGCTGTTGAGAGAGCTCAGCCCCTCCAGAGGACAAGTCTAAGACTCCTCACTCACTGGGCACAAGGCTCTGTCCTAGATCTTGGAGCTGACTGCCATGTCCCCTTTGGGACAGCTTCTGGCTGGTGATACACTCATCCTGTTGGGACAGATTTTGGTCACTCAGATCTTCCTCTATCAGGGCAGCTCTTGGACTCTGTAGTTCGCTGCTTGGGACAGTTCCTTGTCGCTGCTGTCTCTCGCTTGGGACAATTTTGGGTCTCTCCTGTCTCCCCACTGGGAGATGTGCAAGTGCACAACTTCCCATGGTGAGCTTGATACCTCTCACCTTCCCACTGGGATGGCTCTTGGACTTCTTCCCATTGGGAATCTTCTGGGACTCTCACATCTCTCCATAGGGACAGCTCCTGGAATCTCCTGTCGTCTCATTCATGGTCCTGCTGCCCTCTCACGCTGTCTTCCCGTAGGACACCTCTTGGACTATCACATTTTCTCCCATTCATGCAGCTCTTAGCGTGTCTCATTGTCTTTTTACCACTAGTACTGCTCCTGGACTCTAACCGCTTCCTCCCATTGGTACAAATTTTGGTGTGCCCCATCTCTTCGCTGGGAAAATTCTTGGACTCTCACATGTACCTATCACTGGTACAGATCTCAGCTTCTTCCAGCTCCCCATTGGGAAATTTCTTGGAGTCTCACAAAGTCTTCTCATTGGTATTCTCTCACACTGTCATATCTTCTTCCCATCGGGAAAGCTCTTGGCTGGAAGCACCTCCCCATTGTGTAATCTCTTGATCCACGTTGACAAAGGGCCATACTTGGTACCCTAACAACAATGGGAGCAGACAGGAACTGGTACAGAGTAGCCTGCAAACTTGTGGACTTGTAGCCCCTGCTGTGCCCAGTGCTCTGAGAGGCTTTGGACAGGCTTCCATACAGCTCTGTGACCTTGCTGATGGTACCTCTTCACTGAGAATAAGAGATTCCGGCGCTTTTTCTGCCTCAGGAGAGAGAGGCTCAGGGGGCTACCCTTCCTCAGAAGCTCTAGCTGGGGCAGCAGCTGCCAGCTCACCATCATTGGGACTCCCTGGGGCAGGAGAGGCCTTGGACAGGGCACAGGCTTTCATTACTAGGAATTCAATCAGAGATATATTAAACCACATTAATATATGTATATTTCTGCAAGTACCCTTGACTTGTGTGGCTGCAGAGCAAGCAAGGTACTAAAGCAGAAAACACTTTTGACGGTCTCCTTTGAAATCCTCTAATTACAGAGTTAAGCATGTAAGATCATAAGACTAGAAATACTGTAGAAGCATGACTTTAATCTCTTTGTTAGGTCACTTGTACAATGGCATGGAGAAACCATCAGTCAAAAGCCTGGAGGCACTTATCAAGTGTTCTTCGCGTTTCTAATCCAGGAAGAGGAAAACATTTTTTGTCAGCTTTCAATAATAATCTGATTTTAATATCATTTTAATGAATTAAGAATTGCAGAATTAAGCTAGTGTCACAAGATCTTATCCATATTTTATAAATGTGCTGTGTTCATGAGATTAATACATAATAAGTGGCATTTATAAAACAATTAGTATATTAGCATACAATACAAAAAAAAAAAAAAATAGTAGGACTTGTTAGTGAAATTTCAACACCAGTCAAAGAGAATGATAGAAATAAAAGGGAAACACTTGACAGTATTAAGTCTAATTATAAAAAACGTTGTTAGAAAAATCTAATTCCTTGCCTCTGTTGAGGCAATATTTTTCAAATAAGACTAAAACTAAGAATACATAATCTTGTAAATCATTATGAGAACACAAACAAACAAAAATCATCACCCAAACCCACAAGCATCATGGGTATCCCAAAATACTATTGTATTCCATATCTCTCTCTCCCCAAAAATTGTTGCTGTCTCTTTCAGACTTGGCATGGCTGGAACCAGAACTGTGGGGCAGTCGGAATTTGCTGGTCTCTTGAAAAAGTCAGGGCACCCAAGCTGGTTTCCTCCTTTACCTGACAGTGTTTGCTGAAGGTGGAGACTCTGCTTTGGGAAAATGTTTTTGTAGTGAATTTTGCAAATTCGTCAGCAAAGCTTGAGCCAGTCCCTTGGACCATGTCACCCCATGTAAGACCAACAGACTTAATGCAGTGTGGAGCACATCAGCACCAACACCTTTGGAGTCCCTTCAGGCTGGATTCTTTTCATCAGCCAAGCCCTTTCCCTTTACATGTGCAAACTGCAAAGTGCAAAAGACTGACAGGAAGTCATTCCTGAATTCTTACTCATATCACACAGAGAAAAATTCCTAACTTTGTTATACTGCTAATGACAGAAGTACTCCTGATCATAGTGGCAGTGCTATTTATGGCAAATATATTTACTGTTTTAAAGCATTATTCCCTTAGGACATATCACCTGCCATCATGCAGTGCAATCAGTGGTATTTCTGAAATGCTGAATTATCAGGTACAAGAAGAGGTATCACCACAGATGTCTAGAATAATTGGGCAATGGTATCAGAACCAGTGTAAAAATTAAACATAGAAAAGAGCAGTACTAACTTTGTTATTCTATCCTTCATACCCATTACTCCTTTTTCCAGAGGTTGCTCAGCTGTTTCTCCAATACAGTAAATTGCATCATAACAACATACCTTCTGATGCATCAGTGACCTTGTTGATTCTAATAAAACATAAAGCCATAATGGAGACTATGAACATGTTTGGTGTGGTTTTCTTCTTTTTCAGAACTCCCTGTGCTGGTAAGAACAGAGTCAAAAGCCTTGTGGTGAAAAGGACCTTTACAACTTGAGTATAAAAAATATGATCTCAATCTGTCAGAGGTATCTAAACAGAACTAAAACTAGTTAACTCAACTTGCCACCTCCCACAAGTCCAGCTTTGTTATGTATCTGTCACTGCAAGTAAGACTTTATTTCTGAGCCATGCACTGATTTATGCAGCTCTATGAAGTACATGCTAATATTGTGCATGCACAGAATAAGGTATTATACTAAAGGATTTACACTTTAAATCTATTTTTAATATTTTTAATACTCTGAATAATATGTGTTTAAGACCTAATTTCCAAACTTTTATTTTAAATACATTTTTATTATTCTGACCTATGCTGTATGTTGCAGCAATAGATCTTTTACTGTGGTAAAGACCAGAATTCTTCATGAGAAGAAATTCTTTCAACTTTATGAATAGAAAGAATAAATCAGAATCCACATCTAAAGGTTCATTGAGAAGCTCCATACTAACACAAAATGTTTTTTTAAAATCCAGTTGTATAAATAGGTTTCTAAGAGAGATACAAGGAAAAAATTGTGTTTGGAATTCAGACATGTCTATTATTCTACAAGAAGAATTAAGGAAGTCTCTATGTGGCATATTACTGATTTTTCCACAAAAGAGAAAAAAAAACAAAAATTGCAGGTTCCTCAGAATTACATTTTTTCCTAAAAGCTTCCTCAGAACAGAACTCATATTTCCTGAACTGTAAATAAGCTATGATATGCAAATCAAAACCCCAGACTTAGTTACACTATGATGAACACTTTCCCCATAAATTTCTAGCCATGGGCTTGTTTAACTCTTAACAGACAACTGATATTATCTGCTTCCACTCTCTATTACCTCATAACAGTAATGAGAAGGAGAACCTGCACACAGGATTTCATAACACTTATCAACACCAGATATATATACTTACCTGTGATGCCTTAGAACAGTAATAATATACAC
>VYZR01127797.1:0-47848 GCA_013400675.1 Oxylabes madagascariensis
ATAAATAAATAAATAGATGGAAATCCAATGGAAAAAATCTTTAAATAGGAAACTGATGATTTATGAGGCACCACCTGAGGAAAATTCTCCATCTCTTTTATGCTTGGCTATTTCAATGCTGCATTCTCAGGCTGGGAGAATGAATCCTGATATGCAGATGAGGCTGTGATAATGATTTTGTGCTGCCTGGATTACAGAATCATATTTTTGATGCAGATGTATTTAAGNTTTTTGATGCAGATGTATTTAAGACATCGAAGCAGGGCTCTGAGTTCCCTGCATAATTTGATGAGCAATAAGTAAGACACAGGTATGCCATGCAAGCAGCAAAATGTTAAAAGGTTATAGAGGTGTATTACACCCAGTCATACGAGAGAGCAAATTAACAGCACTGTTCTTCCAAAGAGACATGGGCTGTAGAGGGAAGATCATCAAGTTGATCTCACTGGGAGAGTTTAAAAAGAAAAAAAAAATAGAAAAAATACATTTGCTTATTTTATGGACTTGCCAGCTCTGGCTGGTGGGCTTCAGGGACTCAGCTGTTCTTCCAGCCGAGTTTGAGTTTACTTTCAATTTTTTTAATATATATATTTATTTAAATAACTTGAGAAAAATGTGTTTATTCATGCAGTGGCATTTCCCATGCTACTTTGAGATATCGGTAAAAGAGTCTTGGCACAAAAATCAGTCACTTTGGAATATTCTCCCATTAGTTTACTCTGTCAGTAAAATGGGAAGCATGACTCTCCAGCATACAATTCCTACTGACATTCAATCAAAACATCTGACCTAACATTTTAGTACTGACACCCAAATTACAGGTCATTTTCTGAATAGCTAACAATTCCTTCTTTTTTTTCATTTTCTCCCCTTCTCTACCTCTTTCCCTCTCCCCTCCCTGTCCCCTTTTTTCCTTTAATGCGCTGTGTGACTGTTCCTTGTCAGGCTGGAGCACGTTCCCATCCTGCTAAGTGTCAGCGTGCTGCTATCGGCTTGCAGCAAATTGTGCTTTCCCTGGGCTCTGGTTGATGGGATGAATGGCAGCCCGGAGATAGTCCTGTCCTTCACAAAGCAGAAAGGCCCAGAGTTCCCACAATTGCTTTTCTCTGCAAGCCCATTATGGTAGCAGGTCAAGGGAGTCAGGGAGTTGCAGGGGAGAGAGAATTAAAAATAGTGGTCTGGAAAACTTGGCAATATCCTGCTTGTAATCAGATGGAAGCAGAAGAGTAAGGGCATAACAAAAAATCACCCAGAAAAAAACCTCTTCCTCTCTCTCCAAAGCATTTGTGTCACCAGAACCTAATGTGGTTTTGCAAGGCTGAAGTTCAAGGCTTTAAGCTGAGGATGAAGCCACAGCTTCATCTCCTCCTGCCATCACGGACAGAAGGGTGATGTTCAGTGGCAGCTCTTGCATCCATACGTGCTTGTCACTGGAGAGAAACCCAAACTGTACTAAAAATGGGACCTAGACTTGGATTTCACGTAGCCTGCTGTATTAAAGCATATTAAAGGTGGGTGGTAATTGCATTACATGCTGCGTTACACAGAGCTGTTGGTGAAATCTGAACACAGACCCAAGTTTTCCTTCCACATGTCTGGCTTGGCTGGTGCACTGAGAGAGGGAGGCAAGTGGCATTTTGGATTGGTCTCCTATCACCTACCCCATTGAATATGAAAAAGCCATGAGTCTCTGCTTCAGGAACTGCCTGAACTCCTGCTTCACCCTCAGTGTTTCCTGGTCAGGATGGAGCAGAGCTGCACACCATTGCCCTGTTGCTTACAGGGAATATATCAGGATTGTTTGTGTCCAGTGGCTGCTCCCAGCTGCTCCTTTGCTGCTCCAAGTACCTCAGCCCTGCCCTGGGCTCTCCCCTGCCCTGGCCTTGTCTGGAGGAAATGGGAAACTGCTACAGCAGCAAAGAGCACTACCTGAGAGCATTGCTGAAAGCATTGCTGGCCATTGCTCCTGAGAGTGCCTGGCCTCTGCTAAACCCTGCCAAGGAGGCGACAAGGCTTTCCTGAAGAGCTCTGAAGCAGTAAACACTTTTTTGCCCTCCTGCCACCTCAGACAGCAACAGCAGCTGTTACCAAGCCAACAGTAAAGCAAAGGAAGCTCTTGTGCTTGGGCTGGGAGGTGCTGCTAATGATATTCACTTGCTGCAGTGCAAAAGTGCTGGCAGGGAGATCATGGAGCAGTCAGGTACCTGGACTTGGAAACACTGGATGTTTATGCAGGGGTGAGTGTCCCCTGTCTATTCACCAATTCTTCACCTGCATACACGGGAGGTTTTATGGGGAGAGCCTAAAGACAATATCAAAGTAAGAAAGAAGAGATGCTTTCCAGAGGCCCCATCCAGCCCCATCCCCGTTGCCGTGCATGGGAGTTGCACCGGGCTCTGAGCAAACAGACGGTTTCTCCTCACTGCCCGGGCTGGCAGCATATGGATTTCCAAATGTGTTTGGTTTAAAGATTTGAAGTGGTATCCAGCCTCCAACTTCCAGCAGGTCCCCATCACGGTGCTTCATCTGCCTGCCAGAGTGATGGGCCAAATGCAGTTCCTGTGTGCTCTGAATACGTGTTCCTGTAGCACGAGCAATATTGTGAAGCTGGGCCCAGAGTTACCCACATCTCCCAGAACTTACATGCTATCATGGAAATATGGTGGCATTTCAGCCCTGCTGGGTACCAGATTTGCTTCAGTGAATCAGTTCTTGTTCTGCTGCTCCTCCTGAGAACCAAGTGTTGCCAAGACACAGGCTGTAACTGTCCAGAAAAGGAGGTTATTGCATACCCCTGTTAAGGATGCTGTTAAGGAGTCTGGTTTTTTCACTGATTTTTGGTAATATCTCCAGCCTTCTCAATTCAAGAGACTGGCAATAAAACAGAGCTAAAAGGTTGCTTTTCCAATAGCAGCAATATTCCTTGCTTTTCCCTCATTTGTCTGTTTTTGTCCTTTTAGGCTATGGTGTCTTTGGAGCACAGATGTCTCTGCATCCACCCTATAGACTAATGTTAATTCTTTCAATTCCTTTCTTATCCCGGAGCAGTGATCTTCCATTCTCAAGCATTGAGGTAGCCATTGTAATGCTACCTTAGCAAATGTTTCTGCAGCAAATTTCTGTCTGCTAAAGGGATCTTCTGTCCAGGGCAGAAAGGTAGAGTGGGAACTAATGGCCAGGAGTTGAAGCCAGATAAATTCAAAGAAGACATAAGGCAATAAGGTTTGCATTTTAAGCGGTGAAGTTGATTAGGCACTATTCCAAAGAAGGTAGTAGATTCCTTACATCCACCTGGCCTTAAAGCAAGCCTGGAAGCACTTTCTGGAAGATCTGCTCCAGGAGACACAGGTTGTTACACTCACACAGGGACATTGGGTAAAATGTAATGGCCTGAAATGAACAGGAGGTCGTCGGAGCTGTGCTAATGGCCTTTTCTGGCCCTGAGCTCTATGACTCGGTGAATAGCACGCATATAAAAATACACTCTCTAAAGCAAGCTACTTAAATACGTGCCTGACTCTAAGTGTGGAAGTATTCCAGCTCTCTTCTGGGGGACTTGCCTACTAAATCAAGACTCATGTCCTGCAGGCTTGATCTGATACACCTTGAAGTCAGCAGGGGTCTTATCCCTGACCACTTCAGGCTGCAGATCAGGCTTTCAGAAAGACACAAATAGGTTAGTACTACTCCTGGAAAGGTGTTTCATGCTGAAAGCACTTTGCACTTGTACGCGCTCTGTCTGATGAAGGATCTCAAAGCATTTTGCAAACATTAATTCTCTACTTAATTAAACTTAAAACACAAAGCAGATGAGCTTTGTGTCTTTCTTCAAGCACCATTTATCAAAGGAACAGGTTGCTCTTGTCATGCTGACAACAGTGAGCAACTTTCCCACTTGCATTGTGTTTCTAAATCCAGTTTAAGTTGCTTTCCTTCAGTATGAATAATTTTTGAACCATTTTTGAAAGAAAAATGCAATCCAAGCGCACTTACTTATTTTGTTGGTGGTGCTGGAAATTAGAGTACAAATGCTTTATCTGCATTACAAATACTATTACGAAGTGCTGTAGTGCTTTAATCTATCTTCTAGATTTTTTTTATTATTATTCATGCTTGAAGTGCTTCATCTTAATGCTCACAGTAGTTACCATAGGTACACACAGCAGCACCAACCCCACTAGAGGATTTTCTGTGTTTTGTTTTCTTTTTCCTGATGCTCTTATTATTTGGATGACATTAAAGTATAAACAAGCCAACAGATGTGCCCACAACCTGGTAGCTCTCTTGGTGGAAGGAAATACTTGATTGCAGGAAGAGGGGTTTTGTGTGTGTGTTAATATTGGGATAATGTCCTGAGTGCTACTTGAGGATGGTGTTATCAGAATGTAGATTGGAAAATGTTGCCTAAAAATCACATGGGAGACAGTACATAGCTGCAGGGAAAGACCTGATGGTGCTGGATTTACATTTGGGCTGGCTTGACTAATGTTCCAGCCCCTATTCTGAAGCACAGTTATGCCTGTCTCCCTCTGGCTGTTAAAAGCTGAAGGATGATGGATCTGAGGCTGCAGCATGAGGGAAATTATTGGAGCTTCAGTTCCTTCAAAATGCACCATCTTTTTAGCAGTCAGGGCAACTCTAAGAAAGGAGACCTCTCATATCCAAGGCTGAACCCTTATATTTGGTCCTTCCTACAAGAAAAGGAGACCTGACAGCTGTGGTATGTTTCTATCTAAGGACAGTGATTCTCTGTGAAGCATAACATCCGGTGTGGATGTCCCATCTCCTCTGCTCATTACTTGCGAAAACTCAAGGTAGGCTCAACCTGAGATCTGGTGCCCTCAGGGACAGAGCTTCTGGAGGAGTGACCACACCACCTGGGACAAAGCAGAGGGGTTTTCCTTTATTTCTGCATTTTGGGGACGGAAGGTCACCTGCTATAAAGCAGTGGTTTCATTCAAGCAGCAGCAATTACTGCACTTTGCAGCAGGTGAGGGTCCACAGCAACCAATTTTATTTCTTGATTGCTCAGAAGGGGCTCAATCGTTTCCTGGATCATTTGATAGTTGGGTGAATCACGATTTACAAATATTCCTATTAAAATTCTCCAAGCCAGCTTCTTTTATCTGATTTCCCTCTCCTCCTCTTTTTAAAGCAAAATCTCATTAATCAAGCTATTGCGAGGAAATGTTAGTATTTTAAGTGCATTTGCTATGTATGGACAGAGTCAGCACACACATCCAAGCACATAAAAATTTGATAATCCACATTTCAAAAAGAGATATCAAAAAGCATACTTTAATGTGTTTTCATTGAAAAAATAATGAACTGCACATTCCTTAGTACTGTATATTCAACAATCCTGATTACTGAAGCTATTTACATTAGGAAGATGATTTGCACAATGTGAAGGGCTAGAACATGGTGATGCGGGTGGGCTGGTTTTTTTGCATTTCAATTTCCAGTGAAGGACAAGTCTTGTGATTCCTGGGAACCTGATGCACCAACCTCCAGGACCACCATTGAACTACAGACAGAGGCATAGAAATGGTTCATCATAATCTCTCTCAAGATGGAGAATGATTGAATTGGGCTATTGTATTGGAAAACACCTGGCAGAAAAAAAACCTCTGGGATTTCTTCACTGGCTGTGCTTATATGTGGTTGCTGGAGCCTATAAGCCTGGCAGCTTTTTTCTCCATGTTTTCACACCTGTGGAAGAAGGAGCAGAATTGTGGTAGTTTGGTAAACACCCCATAAATTTCAGATGGGTTTGTGGACAGACATCCTGTAGAGGCAGAATTGTGAGTGCTTGTGTGGGACAGCCTGCAGCAGGGCTTTGCCTTTGGTATGTGTTTTGGGACAGATAAGAGCAAAGATATGAAATTATTTAATAATCTGTGTTCTAGTCTGATCTGCTCCATCACTGAGATGTTGTGCCATGAAAATGGAATATTTAACCCATAAGTATTTGTGACTCTCCTGTCTTGCCTCTGTTCATGGACGAACACAGGAAGATAGTACCACTTTCAAATCAGGGTTTGGTGGACAATCACTTCCTAGCAGGAGGGCATGTACCTTTGAGGAAATGTGCTGAAATTTATGCAAATGTATGCTAATACACACAAATTTGCAATCTACTTTCCCCCCACCTTCTTTTACAGAGGATATTAGCAGGTATGCAAAGATCTAAAATTATCCAATTGAGAAGAATGCTGTAAAAGAGTCAGGATGGGCAGGTACCCCCAAGTTTGGAGATTCAGTAGATAGGGATGTTTACTGAAATCTCTCCTCTCATCCATCCCTAATAAAGAGATTAATCATTTCTCCCTCCTACTGCAGGAAAACCTAAAATCTAAATTGCACTGGGGGCAGCAAATTCACATGAAAACTGTTGGTTTGTTGCTGAACTGGAAGGAGTTGCCAAACCTAATGACAGAGTTCCTTTCACTTACTTTTTTTTTTCCCCTGCATTTTGGAAATTCGGTGACAGAAGGATGATTTTCAAGCTAACTGCTATCTGGATTGCTGAAACACAGACATCCAGGATTTGACATTTTGAACAAAACAATGCTTGATCCAGACAAGTAATACAGCAACTATGTGATCGCAGTGTTGGGTTCTTCTTCCTCCTGTAAGAGATACTTTTCCCCTCTTCTCTCAACAGCAAACTAGAATGTTCTGCACCCTCATAATTACCCAGTGATGGATTGGGTGATTCCATTTATGTGTTGGGAATAGGATGTCTTCATTTCTTCATGCCATGTAAAAAATTAAAAACCCAAGCAATCCAAATACACAGTTATCCATGAAAAGAAGCATTTGCAGAGGTGGGGCTTGGGTCTGAGCTGAGCAAACCTCTCTTCAAACCTTGAATGCATCCAGGTCTGGCTATTGGTGAGCCTGGGAGCACTTTGTATTTATGGTCCTGCGTCTCCATCACGCTGCTTTCAGTGCGTGTGCCTGAACAGCTCTGAGAGTCTGGATCTGGATTAAAGATGAGTGATTGTCTGCTGCACTTTGCATTTGCTTAGGTGATTCTCCAGCTTTTGCCCGAACTGAGCACAACTGGCAATCCTATTGGCAAAGACGTCCTTAGAATCACAGCATCATTTAGGTTGCAAAAGCCCTCTAAGATCATCGTGTTCAACTATTACCCCGCACTGCCGAGTCCACCAGCCGGAGCCACAGGATGATCCCGGGAACGCATCACTGCTGGGCTCTGCATGGGCGGGAGAGCAGCGGGTTAAAAGGAATCAGCCACACGGGGACAGAAAACCTCTGATTCCACTCCAAGCCTCAGGTTTGGCTGGAGCTGCGGGAGGCTCAGAGAGCCATTTGCCTTTCAAGTCAAGCGGTGTCTCCTCTTCCCCTCCCGGCTGGAAGAGCCGCCGCTCTGTAATGCCGAGGGACAGGGATGCTCTGGCAGGAGCCGCCGGCGCCGGGAGCTGCGGGAGGAGCCCGGAGCCGTGACCACAGGGTGTCACTCGCACCCCGCCAGTGCAGCAGCATCCTCGGCGGGGGAAAGGGCGTGCGAGAGGCTCCGAGTTACCCTCCGGAACAAAAACACAGAGACCTTGATGCTGCTCGCAGGGAATCGCCGTCCATTTGCACATCTCTTTTGATAGCCAGGATGCGGCCGGAGTTTCCAGTCTGCCCGCTCCTTCTCTTTCCGGAGAAAGTCTCGCAGGAAATGAATTATCATGGTCCAGTGCAGACACAAGCAGGTCTAGAGAGGGATGTGTGGGAGTATGAAGGAGAGGGGGATAAAATAAATAGAGATTTGCAATAACCTGCACTATTACAGTTTGCCTATTTCAAACTGTCTTTAGGGTTTGTTTCCAAATTTCTTTTAATGGGATTTGTTTTTCTTAGACTCACAGGATTTTTCTCTTTTGGACCAGGTTCTGGGAACATTTGGTTTTAAGAACAATTCTTATTAAGATCTATCTAGCAGTCTATCTGTCACAGACATTTTCTGCATATACAATCGCGCTGACATGTGTCTAAGATTTTCCAGGCTAGGAAGCCTTCCATTTGGAGTTGGCAGCTTGGGGCATGTGAGCCAGGTGGCCTCAGGAAAGCTGATTCAGCACGTGGCTTCTGCCACTGCCTGCAGGACTTGGCCGGCAGCAGGATTTGTGTCCTGCTGAGGCAACGATTTCCAACGAGCTTTGCTTCTTGACCTAGGAAAAGGGATTGGGCAAGGAATGGAGGCACTGAGCTTTCCCCTTCTTGATGTTTTTGCTGCATGAATCGCATCTTGTCTGCCTCAGGCATAATCCCTCCTGCTGGGTCGGTAATTTGCCCATTTGTGTCAATTTACAGGTTAAAAAGAAGGGTCCCAGTCCTGCTGCTGATGGGTCTCCAGACAGCTTGGGTGGAACTTTCCAGCTGGATATTCACAGTGTTTGGGGATATGGGTAAAGGACATTTTCTTCTTGGTATGCAGATCACCAGGGTTCATTGTAAGAGTGCTTGGCCTAGTTACCTCTTGTTCCCCCTTTTCTCCTGTGAGTTCTCTATCTGTAAAGAGCCTTCTTTTCATCTGGAAAGACCCAGCATGATCCACTGAAAAGAAAAAAAGGAGGTGGAGAGGACTCCTCTCCCTCCCCCTCCAATATCTTAGCTGGCTCATCAGCAAGTCTGCAGTGAATTTCTTTTCCTAGTCTTATGCAAATCCCTGTTGGGGAAAAAAACCCATAGGTTTGAAGAAAAGGAAAGTATCTGCTCTTTAAAAGTAATAGCTGTCCAGCAATTCAAAGATATTCAAAGATACAACCTTTGAATTAACCTTTTTGTAGGTTCCTCTTCACAACCCTTCATGAATGCACAGACAAGAAGCTTAGTCTGTGCAAAACACTGAAGAAATGGCGCAAATAATTCCTTTGTACACTGCACACCCCACAGCTGTAACAACTGTGATCTGTTGGCTACTTTGGCATGTCGGGAATGGAGCAGAGGAAACCAACAGATGCACTGACTTTGTATGAGTCTGTTCTGTGCCATGCCTCCTTCAGCTACTCTGGATGATTTGTCTTAGTTTTGTTTGCTTGGAGGGAGTCCCACGTGTGCATCCAGCACTGAGATATCTTCACCCTCAGGAGCAAGGAGTCCTGTCCTCGGTGACTCTGTGCCCCTTTCCTTTGCGTCTCTAGGTACTCCTGACCCATCAGAGTGGGAGATCAGATCTGTTTGGAGCATATGGAGTCATTCCACATCACTAAGTTAGCCTGGAAATGAGAGTTGGCAGTGGCTGTTATCTATTACCACTCGACAGAGGGTTGGCTTCCTGTCAGATTTGTCTCTAGAGTCTTCTTCCACAGGCATGTGTGTCCCTGTTGCAAAATTCGCCATCCCAAATGACATCAACTGTGCCTTCTCCGCAGGAGTTGAATTAGCCCTAGAGACTCCCTCATCCGTCAAAAGCTGGAGCCAAGTCATGCTAGGGAAACAGCAGGATGAGGAAATTGTGCTTTCTAAGTCCCACTTGTTTTATGGATAGGTCAAGACCTCCAATCACCAGGGTCATCAATCCAATTAGAGATGTACTTAACGAAACCCTGTGAATGCTCATTATCAGCAAGTGCTGCAATGTGTGCCACAGGAGAAGAGCAACAACACAGACACATAGGCAGCCCAGTGATGCTGACCTGTTCAAAGGACTTTTCCGTGGGCATGATTTCTGTGGCTGCGCCTGCAGCTTCCCAGCCATTGTCAGTAAATCAGAGGAAGGTGAAATTTGTAAGTTAATTGTGCCTGCAGTTAATGCAGAGAAAATGGGAGTTGTGGGCTGCTGCAAGGCTATTTCTTTTTGGTGAGATTCATTTCAGTGAAGTTGACCTGGTCACTGAAACTCCAGACATTCTTCTAAAATATCTGAGTCACTTCTCCACTGGCCTGAGATTGATTTTCAGCTCTCATTGAAACTGGTTTCTCCTTCAGCAAAGATGTCTTTGTGGGCATCCTGCTGATCTCTATCCTAGACTGAGGGGTTCCAACTTCCCATTGGTAGACACCATCAATCTAGATGTGTCCACTGAGTCATTCAGACTTCCAGCCCAACCATCCTGGTTGTCCTGAAGCATGGTTTGCCTCAGCTGCACAGCTTCCCAAGTGGGCATCTGCTCTTGAAAGACTTCATCTCCCCTTGATATTTCTAAACACGATGCTTTGCCCTGCTAAGCAAACAGCTAGAAACCAAAATGGAAACAAGGGAAAATATGACACCCTCTGTTAATAAATGCAAAGCGAAAGAAAACAATTTTGCCAACTAGGCAACTCAAATTAGACTTCTCTCTCAGAGGAATATGGTCGATTTGTAGCTCTTATTACAGTGTAATGCTATTTCCCTAAAAGTTTGTGTGTGCATTTTAATGAATTCATAAAACCCGGACTGTAAAAGCCCCATGGGGGAAACCTGGCAGCTCTTTAATTCAGCATTAAAGCTCAACTGATGTCAATTGAATTGATTTCTGTGCATAGAAATTGCATTCGTTGAATGAAAACTTTAGCCCTTGCCATTCCCCCTTTTAGAGCTCACTGTAACACAATTGGCTCCTTGAGTCAGGTTCAATTACATGTTGAAAGTTTATAATCTGGTGGGCTGAATGGAGGCTGTGAAATCAAGAGAGAAAACCCAGCTAACCTGATTAAACCTTATAGCATGGCCATCCTGGGGAAGTGAATCCTTGCTGGAGCACAGGGGCCCAGCTCTTCTCCGAGAAAGCAATGATTGCAGCTCAGGACTTTATTCTGGTAACAACCACAGCAACCTCAGTGTCTCCAATGGGAGTTCAGAGCTCTGACCTAATTTTAAATTTCTCCTCTTTTAGCCTCATGAGAGACTTGAATCAAAACAGGAATTGTAAAGGGAAGGGAAAGATTCAGTGGTTTCGCTGGGTTTGGATTCTCTTCTAGTATCAGACATGTCTGTGTGAGAGTATGACCCTATTTGCAGCTATGTTTCATACGAGTTTTACATCTCTTGATTTTTGCTATTAGCCTGGGGAAACTCTAGTAATTCCCCAAATTTTGACCTAAACACAGTCAAAGCCAGGAAAGTTTTACTTGTTGGAAAGTTTTAGTTGTTTCCACAAACTCCAGTCTGCAGGAAGAGTTGCTGACTCCTGCAGGTATTTCAGCAGATGCAATCTGCAACAGATCTCATATTTTGGATTTTATTTCTAGAATTGCTCCCAGTTCTCCTATGAACATAGTACAAATCTGATGAAAGCAGCCTTCGTTTGCACTGTTCTATTGAGGGTCAGATTAATGTTAGCTGTTCTCTTTGCTTTTCCAGTGTTTTGAGTACTTCTAATGCTTTTTCACTGCTCCCAGAGCCAAAAGCGTATGAAGAAAAAAATTGTGAATCTCCCCACTATTAAAAACTAATCAGATGGGCTTTTTATGTGTTTCAGCCTTCAGCAGAGGATAGACTTGTTCAAACCATTTGCTTATCCCGAGCCAGCATCACTGTAATTTCTGTGGCACAGAGCCACCTTCTAAAATCCCTTTCAGTTTGTTTGGGTCATATGCAAAGAATTATTCCCTAGTAACAACAGTGAGTGTTGGGATGGTGTATTCCAGACTGCAAGGGTTACTGCATCCACAGCTCCTCACACACCCATCTGAGACAAGTGTTATTATCCTGTTTTATGGATGGAGAGAGTGAGCAATAGAGATGTTCAGTGACTTGGGACAATCTGGCTGACTTTCTGATTGCCAGCCCTGAGCTGTGGTCTCCACCTCAGTTCCTCCATGACTCTGAGCCCCAGATTCCAAAGTTTTGGATGGAACAGCTTTCCTTATTCTGACATCTCAACCTTCTGTTTAAACCTATGTCCCCACGGGCAGCCCCTCATCCAACCCAGGGCTGCCAGTGGTCACTGTAATAATGTCAAACTTGAGAAACTTCACCCTGTTAGTGAAAGGAAACTGTAGGTCTCTGCTTTTATTTGGTCTGCAGATCTAAAGGAAAAACCTCATCCCCTTCATGGCTACTGAAGGTAGGTCAAGGGCAAGATGCTTCACCACATCTGGGTTACAAAAACCTTTTAAGTGGCATTTGCACTTTGTGGTGCACAAGGAAGGCCTTTGGAGTATTGGGCTATGTGCCAAATGGCCAGGTAGCCACAGGGCAAGCTCAAAACCTCCAGCACAGTGGGAGTCTCCATTGGGCCTGGGCACGGATGGGATTTTTTTCCATCATTCACAAGCTGGTCTCCTATTTGTAGTCCACAAGGTCTTTTCAAATCCTTCTTTGGAAAAAAAATACCCCAAGCCTGTCTTGTTTAGCGATGCCATAAGAACTGAGCTAATTGCAGAGGAACATGCAATTTTATTAGAGCATTTCAGTATACACTGTGTCTTTCACAGTGGGACAGAGACTGTCAAACACATGGAAGGTGCCCAAGAAACGGTCACAGATGATAATTAGCATAAATGATACAGAACCAAAAAACCCTAGACTCTATGAGCTTTGAAAAGCAACCAGTTTTGAGCACAGCATCATACAAGGGCATAATATCCCAGAGCAGCCTCTCTGGAAACACAGCAGACTAATACAGCAGAAAACTTTCCTTAAAGGTCCATTTCTGTTTTCCTTTTCTTATTTTTAGCTTCCTCAGTCTAGTGCCATGTCCTACAGACTCACCAAGCAGCACTTAACAGGATTCCCCCTGCCTATTACTGACATTTTCTGTGCATACTTTCTTACATGAAAACTATAGAGCCTGGTAGATCTCTGCAGGCTTGAATAAGTAAGCAGAATATTGGGGGTGATGATTATCCAGGCACACAGAGGGTTCATTTCTCTGTTGCCATAAGTTTAAGTGGGAGTACACATTGAAAATCAACGTCCCTGAATCCCTCTGACCTTGTTTTCTCAAAAGACACAGCTGCCCTTATAAGTTTTTGGGGGGAAAAAGGAGCAGCAAAGCAGAAAAAAAAAAGAGTCTAATCTTCAACTTCAAAATGAATCCCCATTTTCCTAACCAAATGCTGGGGAGAAATCATCCTTAGCATAGCCCATGTGCTTATCATTTTACAGCCACAACATACTTTGCTTTCTTGGCTTTGCCAAGCAGCATGGCTAAGATGCAAATTGTGGGAAAGAAAGGAACAGCAGAAGGACTTTTTTCCCTTTTCCTTTCATTCAAATTTTTTTTGCTGTATCATCAACTTCAGGCATCCAGCAAAAATAGCCGTGAAATATGGAAATGTCTTGTTCATAGCACAGTGATTTTTAAAGGCTTCTGCTGTGCAAATGCAGCTGAGATAGGCTTCTATAGTCTCTTGTCATCTTCCACTGTAACAGCGCTTCCTCGCTATTTCACTGAATAAGCAGATACAACGGGAAACTATTCACCAAACTAAAACAACATCAAAAGCCCATTAAAGTTCTGATTTAAACTCTCCAAACAGCATGGAAATTCTCAGCAAAATAACAGGCACCCAGAATTTGTTTGCAGCTAGCCATCACCCTTAACGTTATCCAACTGTAATGCACATTGGACGGCTGGCACTTGGCTGCAAGGTTTTTCAGTGGGTTTAAACCATACTCTTCATAGCCTTTTCTGTGCTGCTCCTTCTCAAACATTGCCCTGTTCCCACTTCACTCTCCTGTCTGTTTGGCAGTACATGGACAGAGCAGGAGGCTCAGAGCATTCTCTTTCAAGAGCACAGATCTCAGTTTGCAGTGTCAGAAGGGGCTCTGTGCAGGCAGCATCAGCTCCCATCTCTGCATTGCTCTGCCCTGTGCAGACCAAGGATGAGACCCTTCTTTGCAACACATTTACTGCTTGCTTTGTCAACTTAGTGCTAGTTTTAGTGGGTGCTGTGACCAGGACCTCATTGTATAATCTCTCCCTCTCATCCCAACCCCAGTTTTGCTGAGACTCTTATTTATCACTTCAAAGTACCTTTTGCCCCTTTAAGATGAAGGAGAGACTACGGGCAACACATGCATCTGCAGGCAATTGAATACCAGGGAAGAAAGGTGTGGCTATAAATTAATTAAAACTAATTAAACCCCAAGTAGATGTGGCCATTCACAATTCAAGTGGCAATATCAAGTGATGGTAAAACAGCTGAAGACACTTTTAATGTTTAATGAGAAAAGTCAAATAGATTAGTTAGTGCAGCATTGTAATTTTCCTGGAGGGACTTTCTCTGCTGGTAGAGTACTGCAGCTGGTTCTCTACATCCTCCCAGCTTTCATGCAGCTCTGCCCCTGGAACCAGAATGCCTGATGCTCTCAGCCAGTTTGGTGACTGAAACTGGCACAAAAGCTCTCTTTTGATTTTTGTTTCTAATGACTTCCTTTTCTTCACCAGTTCACTGAGTGTCTGGCACAGGACAGGCTTGGGAACTTGGAAAGGGCAGGACTCTGACAGGGTTTGCTGCCAAGGAGCAGCGCCCTGTTCTCCCCAGGTGGTCAGCTGGGCAGGGAGCAGGGCAGTTTTAGATCAGCCTCTGCTTGAGGAGCTGTTCCCAGGGTCCCAATGGAGCCTAATGGGCCTCTGGGCACTTTACAGATTCTATCAAGGCACTTAACCAACTCGAACCAAAAATCAAGAAACTGAATTACCAAAGCTAACGTGTTATTGATCATTGTAGACTACCAAATGCAACTGTCAAATCAAAGTCAAATCAGAAATTGAATCTCAATATGAGACTGGAGCTATATTAGGCAAATTATCAACTATGCAGCAGAAATAACCTGTCCTTACACACCCCTGAAAGAATCTGAGAAACTGCTTCTACGTGGAGTTTAGAAATAGGAAACTGGACTTTATGCTTGGCTGTGTCCATTGATATTCCCCTGTCCCTTGCTAGGACTGAAAATACGTGGGCTAAATCCAGGCAATTTTGAATCTGAACCAAGGACAGATAACAAAGACCGAATAAGTTTTATTACCATCTGCTATCCCAAAGCAGAAAGAAAGGTATATTTTTGATTTCAGCAGGAATGCAAGAAAAACTTGCATGATTTCAGGATCTCCCACTTGGAACAAGAAATAAGTCTGGGAGGTAGTTAGCTGTGTCTCCATTCCTCTTGTGCATCCTCTGTACTACAGTTTGACATCTCCAAATATCCTTGCTGTCTGCAGAGACAGCAGGCTATTTTGTGCTTCATTCACTGTAGGCTGTCAAAAAGGAGAAATCCCTGGCCTGCAGGCTCTGTCCTGGAGGATATTATTTTGCAAATCCAGTATCTGTCTCCTCTCTGCAGATCTCCTGCAGGGTTCAGCGCCTTTCTCCTCTTCCTTTGCCTATCGCTGTTCACCTGCTGGCAGGGGATTTCTGGCTGCCTGTATCCCCATCTCACAGGGACAGAAGAGCCTCATGTGCTCAGCTCTTTTAATGGGCCTGCATTCATCATCACTCATCCCTGCAGAAAATGCTTGGGAAGAGCATTAATGTTTTCACAGCCTTTGTTGTACTGACCTGCCTCTGCAAAGCCTATGAAAGGTGGGATGGGAAAGAGAAGGAAAAACTGCTCTGAGGACATCCCGTCCCTCTGCCGGTGTTTGTTCTGTGAGAAATCCTGTGCTGCATGAGGAGTGCACTGGTATTGTAAATCCTTATTAATGCCTGATAAAAGAATCTAACTGTCACATAAATGAAAGCCTCCATATGCTAGATACGGAAATGCAGCCTGAAATCCTTTTAAAGAGAAGCTGATAAATAGTGGGAATTCAGAGTGTCAGCAGAGATAGGGCTCAGATCACCTTGTTCCCTTTAATCTAATCACCAGGAGAGTCATAGTAAGGAAGGTCACAGGGCATGCAGACATGCTGTCTCTGGGGTGAGAGGGCAATGGTGACACAGGCAATTCTGTCCTGCTGACTACAGTGCTGGCTGTGTGGGCATTGGAAAACACCACAGTGCAATCACGGGATACATTTCATCTGGCTGAAATCAGCTTGCAAGTGCCCAGTGACCTTTATAGTACAAGGAGACCCTTGTCACATGCCTGTGGCCGCAGCACTTGCCTGCAATGTTTGATACAACATTACTGAGGTGCTTGAACACACAGAGATAGGCTGGGATAGCAGAGCTGGAGCTGCACCTTTTCCACCTCATGTCACATCTCTCAGGAAACGTTTTGGATCCCTTGCAATTGAGGATAAAGTGGAATGCTTGCTGTTGAGGTGTTTGGCAGCTGGTGTCACAGAAGATGAAGCCTGATTTGCAACTTGGCCCTGGTCCACGTGCCCTGAACTCTGCTGGATCAGGGGTGGACGTCCCTGTGCCCTGCCTGGGGCAGCTCCCATCTCAGGGACACAGCCCTGGCTTGATCCTGCCTGCTGAACGCTCAGGACAGACCTGCTGCTGCAACAGGAGGGAAAGCAAATGAACACAGAAGTGGGGCCAAATTAAAACTATGCTTGGGATATGAATGAGTAAGAATTGGGATGTTTTAGCTTGGATAGAAAGCAAAGGACTTGAGAGCAAATTTTCATTGTGAGAAGCATAACTCTTAGTAGTTGATTTCTTTTGGAATTTATTATACATGCAATGTGCAAGGGCCATTATGGATGAATGTTTCAGCAGAATTTAGTTTTGCTTTTAGTATTTATTGAGTTTGGACCCCTCAGGAGTCACGTCCTTTCTCCCTTGGCTGAGGAGCCTTGTGAGTCCAGCCAGCTCCCCTTCTGCTTCTCTTTCATTTTTGCATGTGTCATTTTGACACTCAGTTTCTCCTGTCCCTTCCTGCCTTTCTCCTTACTGTGGCCCCTCTGCCTTCCCACGGGCATTCTGATATCAGCACCACTTTGCTCAGGCAAGTAATGGCATCAACCTGCAGGGCTGAAGGAGAACTTCATCTGCAGTTACCCTGTTAATGCAGGCTCAGCTTTACTTACGCTTTTCCTACAAACATCTGACAGAATTTAAAATTTTCCCAGAACAGAGACTCAGCAGGAATTGAAGGTCACCTGCTCCAATGCTTAAACACCTACAGGTTAACGGAAATGGTGTCCAGTGGGCACAACTAACTGAAATGATTGGGCATCTTCAGATCATGTATTTTACCTTCTTCCCCATGCCTTGTATCTCTCTGTGCTGGGGCCAGTTCTGTTCAGTATTTTTATTGACAACATGGATGAGGGTATTGAGTCTTTCATTAGTAACTTTGCAGATGACACTAAGCTGGGAGTGTGGGTTGATCTGTTGGAAGGGAGGAGGGCTCTGCAGAGAGACCTGGAAGGGTTGGATGGATGGGCAGAGTCCAATAAAATGAAGTTTAATAACTCCAAGTGCCGAGTCCTGCATTTTGGCCACAACAACCCCCTGCAGCACCACAGGCTGGGGGCAGTGTGGCTGGACAGTGCCCAGGCAGAAAGGGACCTGCGGGTACCGGTGACAGCAGCTGAACATGAGCCAGCAGTGTGCCCTGGTGGCCAAGAAAGCCAAGGGCATCCTGGCCTGGATCAGGAATGGTGTGGCCAGCAGGAGCAGAGAGGTCATTCTTGCCCTGTACTCGGCACTGCTGAGGCTGCACCTTGAGTGCTGTGTCCAGTTCTGGTCCCTCAGTTTGGGAAGGACATTGAGTGCTGCGTCCAGCTCTGGGCCCCTCAGTTTGGGAAGGACGTTGAGACACTTGAGCAGGTCCAGAGGAGGCAACGAGGCAAGTGAACAACTGAGGGAGCTGGGCTTGTTTAGCCTGGAGAAAAGGAGACTCAGAAGTGACCTTATCACTCTCTACAACTTCCTGAAAGGCGGCTGTAGTCAGGTGGGGCTTGGTCTCTCTCTCCAGGCAGCAACTGACAGAACGAGAGGACACAGTCTTAAGCTGCACCAAGGGAAATTGGGGTTGGATGTTAGGGAATTTTTTTTAATGGAAAGAGTGATAAAGTACTGGAGTTGTCTTTCCCAGGGAGGTGGTAGAGTCACCCTCCCTGGATGTGTTTAAAAGAAGACTGGATGTGGCACTCAGTGCCATGGTTTAGTTGAGGTGTTAGGGCCGGGTTGGACTAGATGATCTTGAAGGTCTCTTCCAACCTGGTGATTCTGTGTGATTTTGCATAGCAAATGCTGTTTTTTATCATGACTCTCTGATCTGATGTTTTTGCTTTATCAGAAGAGTTCCTCAGGACAGCAGCCCCATGTGACATTGGGAGCAGTGTCACAGACTTCATGCCCTCATGCATTCTGAGGAGGACAAAAATCCCATTTCCCGCTGGATTTTGAAATTGTGCCAGATAGAGCAAATCCAGGAGATGTCAGAGTTCTCTGCAGTGAAAATTAAAAAAAGTAATACCCTTTCAGGTAGTTCAAAGCAGCCCCCTTTTAACAAACAGAGATATCATGCCTCAATTTTCCTTGATTTTTTGTCATATTTATAGCACATAGTATAATGAAAAAAATAAATGGAAAGTAATTTCAAAATGAAATCCAAAAATGTTTCACTTACAAAATGCTGAAACAGGGCATTTCATCCATTTCAAAACTATGCTTTAAATCTTTTTTTTTCCCAAGCTAAGAAATGCATTGAAAACAATCCTCATCTGCAGGACTTTTCACTTTGAACAAATTGACATTTTTCACTGGAATTTTCTTTAAAAAGATCCAAGAATCTTAAACATTAATTTGTTGTTAGGCCTCAGAGCACTTCTGAGAGGTAGTTAAGTGTTACGATCCTCATTTTGCAGAAAGAGAATCTGACTCATAAAGAAACGTAAAATGCAATTGAGTTCCCACTTACTTCAGTGGAAGAATTGATGTGCCCAAGGTCAGAGAGAAAGTCAATACTAGAGCTGGAGGAAAAAAACCTGGAGTTTTGAAACCAGTGCCTTTTCTGTACCCGCCAGACAGCCCTCCATACAGAGTGATCAAAGCCCAAAGTCGGTAATGCCCACTCTACTAAAACCCACCCTTGAGCTGGAAGGAGAAGTGGAAACCACCCCAAACTAGGAAAGAACCTGAGACCTTCCTTCTCAGAGGTGTTTGGAGCCATGATTCAGCTGCTGTGGGTTGGATCCCATTTGGTGCACAACTTCCATGGGAGGTGGACTGGGCCCTTGGAACTCTTGTGGTTTAACTTGTGGTTATTGGTTTCTGCACCAGACCAGTTTCTCTTCCCTGCTCATGCTTCAGAAGAAAGAAAAGAACAAAGCTGTCACATTTTATTGCAATACCGAATAACTCCTTTCTGAATTAACTTTAAAATTTATAGAGCTAAGGTATAAGAACGTACCTGGGATTGAAACCCACTATATTAGTGTGCACAGCTGCTGCACACGAGGTTTTAAGATATCATCAGTCCCTACATGCTACTGTGCCTTACAGTCACAGCTGTTAAATCTCTTCCCACCCTGGATTGATGCACCTTGTGTGTGGTGACACAAATCCGCCCACCCTTCCTGTGCCTCCACCTTTTCCTCCACAGAGATGCCACCCCCCAAAGCCCCTAGTGCTGGTTTCCCTGCCAGCAGATCGCTGTGCTCCCTGCTTTCCCTGACAGATGGGCTTGCAGATACCAGGGTCCTGCAGAGGCAGTGCCAGGTTGGGCTTTAGGAGAAAGACACAGGGAGGAAAGAGGTTTTTTTTGCCCTGCCTGTATGTGATTTTGTGTTTCCCTGACAGCCCTGCACCATCTCCTCTCCACGCAGACAGCATTCAGGTGGCGGCTCAGCCCTGCTGCACATACCTGCTCCTGCCCTGAAACTGGTCACGGGTTGCTGCAGCGAAGACACGTTCTGTGCTCTCCTTCCCCTCACCCACATCATTTGGATTCACATAATCAAGCGTCTTGCAGCTGAAATTGCTCATAGAAAAATAATTTTAAATTGGTTCATTAATGCTCATTTGCACAGAATTCTTAAATATGATAAGAACATGACAGCGAAAGAGAAAGGATCTGAGTGAGAGTAGGGGGATGTTGAAAGCAACTTTTCCTGTAATTGTAATATCTTGTGTCTAAATATGTTTAGACAATGTGAAAAGTCAATTTAAGAAGCTAGGATACATAGAACCGTAGCAAGGGAGGAGATATCTGAGAGAGTGCAGACATCCCATACTTAAGCTTTTTAGTTTCCCTGGATGGTTCAGGATTTTGATTTGCTGCAAAACTGAAGTATCACCACAACAGTCAGAAGCTGCAGTTTGCATGAGCTCATCATTCACACCCCCATCTCTGTTTGGCACAGGAGAGGGCAAAACAACAGGTAGTCACCCCTGAAACTGTGCTGAATTACACAAGCTGAGGATCTTTGTATCACGGTAAGGTCAGTGGATCTGTGCTGTTGCATATCAGCAAAGGATCTGTCCCTGGAAATGCATCAGCAGGGAGGTGTTAACTGCTGTGGCGGCTGAGAGATGAGCTGCTACGATAAGAGTCCATCCCATCCAGTTGCTCTCTTATTCTACATCAAAATTTACCAGCATTTCTGTGAGTGCAGAATACTATCCCTTATGGACGCTATATACTCCTTGGAAAGAATAAAACTGCTGAAACACATCTAATTGTCCAGTATCCTAACAAAGAGGTGCTCTGGCAATTACTTCCTGAGTTAGCCACTGATCAACTTACACTGCGAAGCATGAGGATTGATAGCTCCTGTAATTTTATTTAATAAAGATCAATTTAAATAGTCTGCCTTAAAAACAAAAGGAAGGTTAATGAAGGTAGAGTCTTAAATTATATAGATCACAGCTCTGATTTTCATGCTAACAGAAAACAGATCAATGGAAACTGTGCAGTATAATTGGAAATGTAAGAAAACTGAAAACAACCATACTGTGGAAAAGGTAATAAATACTGCTGGCAGACTGGAATGGGGGCTATCAGAGGAGGCTAATACTGAGCACAAAAAGATGAACAAAAGTCTTGCCGGGAAAGAGGCAGGAGAGGTCAGACTGCAATTCAATCAATGGGCAGTGTGGGCTCTTCTGTATTATTTTGCCAAATCCTATCAGGAGCTGTAGTGCACCAGAGTCTAGATCAGACCTGATTCGCCATTCGAGCAGTGAACCTCTGAAAATAAGCACACATACATCTTCCCAGACCATCAGAGTCGGGCTGACGAACTCTCTCTACCCCGAGACAATTGTGTTCCCAGGACTGAAAGCCCCAGGGCTGCAGCGAGGTCTTGGGAGGAGAGGCAGAGCAGCATCCTCGGGGTGAGGAGAGGCACAGCATCACCCTCGGGGTGAGGAGAGGCAGAGCAGCATCCTCGGGGTGAGGAGAGGCACAGCATCACCCTCGGGGTGAGGAGAGGCAGAGCAGCATCCTCGGGGTGAGGAGAGGCACAGCATCACCCTCGGGATGAGGAGAGGCAGAGCAGCACCCTCGGGGTGAGGAGAGGCACAGCATCACCCTCGGGGTGAGGAGAGGCAGAGCAGCATCCTCGGGGTGAGGAGAGGCAGAGCAGCATCCTCGGGGTGAGGAGAGGCACAGCATCATCCTCGGGATGAGGAGAGGCAGAGCATCATCCTCGGGGTGAGGAGAGGCACAGGGCTGTGCTCCCACCTGCAGCAAGGTGTGTGAGGCTGGCAGTGCAGGACAATGTCCTTCCATGGGGACTGTTCAGACGTGAACTGCTCTGGCATTAAGGGGACACAGAGGTGTCCCTACAGCTGCTGGGCTTTGGCACACCACGACCACCACAACGGGACCTGCCTGTGGGGAAATATTCCTGTGTGCAACTAATGAGGTGCCTCGTTAGCAGTGTGCAGAGCCACTGATATGACCTGCACACGTAGGTACAGGAACCACACATGTGTTTGGTCCTGTGCTACGTTTCTCCCTCTTCAAGGATGTGGCCATAATATTTCAAGCCATCCTGCCCTGAAAAGTAGAGGAAAAGTGCTGTCTAATTACTAATCAAACGAGCCTTCTATCTGTCTGATAAACTGGGCAAAGCATATTTTTCTGGCTTGTGGAGAAATCTCATTCTGAATTGGACTGTAATATTCATTACAATTGGTCTTTGGAGAGCTTGGAGAAGTCCTTTAAAGTCTCATCAAAGCAATCCACAATATAGAGATGATTGTCCCATCTTTGTATTAGCAGACATCTAAATAAATGCCTTCATAAAATGAGAAATTGTCTTTATCAAGGGGATCACTGGGGTGCCAGGTACTAGGGTGTTTCTAGCTTTTTTTTTGTGACGGAGATATAAATCAGCATGGGCAAACTTCAAAAAGGTTAATGGCTTAGAAGAGCATAGCATGTGGTACGACGATCTCCCTGGCCCTGAGGCAGGAAATAGCAAGGGATCTAACCCTCCTATTAGTATTTCATCATAGACAACCCACACCTGACTGTTTGAAAATCAAGCAGTCTCTTAATGCTCAATCATTTATTTTCTGATCGCAGCAATCAGTCATACATCAAGTTTAGACACAGTATTTGGGTTTAGTCTAATTTTATCTGGAGTAGATGCTCAAGAGTTCCTCTGTTCCAGACATACACCAACAGCCTCGTTCTTTACTCTTTACCACTGAGCCTCAGGGATGGATTCCCACTGCAGATGGGTACCCACGTGAGGGACTTTCTTTTTCTCAGTCTCTTTACTGTCTCTGACATGTGTAATATGAAAAACTCAGTTGTCACCACTCCACAAACCCTGAGTACCTTTTGTGTGTTAGCCATCCACAATATCCCCCACTGCCCTTGCAGGAGAGGTAGTCAAAACTTGAAATAAAATTCAATGTATGCTAGTTACATCACTCTACTGCAGCTGCAGAAATCCTGCTTCATCTTTTTACTGGTTATGGATGTTGATAAAGAATGCAGATGTTTCCAAAGTACTGAGACAAGCTCAAAACACAGCTGCTTTTGGAGCTCGACTCTGCCTTCACTTGCTGTTCAAGGACTGTCCAGACTTCAGTTCTGGGATGTAAACTTCCTCAGAACATCCTGCTCTTTTATTTCAAGGAAAAAGAAATTCACATCTGAGGTAAGAAAGATTTTGTCTTTCTCCTCCCTGCTTGTTCTGATTAAATCTCATTAAGTGCTTTTCTGCCTCTTGTTTTAATTTTAAAAGTCATAATCCCCCAAATTGTATGCAAGCAGCCTAGAAATGCCTCCTCAGCCTGGCTGTTGTTACTGTCAGGGGAGAGAAATTAGCACCTGCAGAGCAGAGTCAACATCTAGAATCACAGAAAACCAGTGGAAAAGTCAGAAAGTGGGGGAATTCTCTTCTGCTTGCTTTAGTCAGTAACAAAGGGCTCTGCATTGTATCACCTTCACTTAGAATAGTTCTGTTCTTATCTCTTGGCTGTTTTCCCACTGCAAGGCAGCTGGGTAAGTTTTTCAGGAAATGAAACATAAGCATGCAACCACAGGAGGATTTTGGCTTGTTCTACGTGATTCAGCTAAAAGTTATCTGTCTGTACCTCATCTTGACACAACCGCACTCCTTCAGTCAGTAGAGAACACCTCAAAGTGCTATTCCTTTCTAAGAGGGTACCCAAGAAGGACAATATGGATATCCTTACACAAAAAAAAATTAAATGCACATTGACAGGTACAACCACACACACACACATAGGTATAGGTACAGATATTTCCATAGATCTGTAGGTATGAGAGATTCTACCACTTTTCCTGGCAGAACCATACAGTCTAAAAGATCTACTTGAGCTTGGTAGGCTCAGCTCCTCTCAAGCCTGAATAAATCAATGGCAATAAGTACATTAAAGTGAAAAGAGTTATTCTAGTGCTAAGCAATGCAAAAACAGTGCAAGCCAACTCATTCTAATACATCTCTGTCTGCTGTCCAGGTATTATATCTTCTTATATGGGTGAATCCTAATGGCTTTAACCCTTTCTGAGTTCCAGCAGTGCTCACTTCAGCAGTGGGGAATGGCGTACGGGGAATTCAGGATTTGGGCTGCCAGCCAGGAGCGTGTCCCACTCCTTAGCCAGTGTGTACCTCTGTTTGCCCTGGCATGCTGCTGCCACTTGTGTCCTCTCAGAGCATCTGAAAAGGTTCCTATTATATCTACTCAGTGTATATTCCTTCCCAATACCAGCAGATGGTCAAGAGTCACTCTCCAGCCCTCTCTTTTCTACTTCTGTATGTTTCTGATTGTTGGCACAACTTCTCCAGAATATGTCTTGGAAACTTTGAGCATTTAACTTTCTCAGCCTGTCACCTAGTTTTGTCCCTTCAGAGCCATAAAAGGAAATGATTGCTTGAGGGGCACAGCTACACATATCATCCAGAGTGTATCATGGTTAGGTGGATGTAGTGAAAAAAAATGTATCTGTGTGGAGGAGGGCTGTCTTTCAACACATCCATTTGCCAGGAAAAAAAATATGGCAGTTGGGCTTTGAAAAAAAAAAGGAGGAGGAGGAAAAGAAGCTAATTAGCTGTGTAAGTCAGCTCTGAAAAAGTAAATAGAGAAATAAAGCAGTTAATGCTTGGATGCACTTTAAATCCCAAGGCTGCTTCCTTGCTCTTACATGTATGTGTTTAATAATGCACAAGTTCCTCACTTGCTGTGTACTTGTGCTACACTCCAGACTGGGGGAGTCAGAGGACACAGCATCTCACCTGAGACCGTGCAGTGGCCCTGGAAAACTCCACAGGAACAACCCTGAACCTTGTTAGAAAAGCCCAGCAGAACAGGGAAACACCACGCTTTCAAATTAGGGCATCTATGTCCCTCTCTGATCCACATGCTCTTCTCCACACTGACAAATATTTGATTACCTAACTAATTTGCAGGGATAGTTCATGCTGAAATATGCTTTTCCATCACATTTCTCTCTATTAATAATCAGCTGGCCTGGGAGATCATTCTCTGTTCGCAATGCAGCGATAAGTGCATATTCTGGACAAACAGCTTGTTAAGAAAGACTTTCAGGTCTGGCCTTGTTGCTAGGAAACTGGAAAAGCTACTGGAAAGCTGCTTGAATGTGGTGGAGTGTATTGCTGGCAATCAGTGTCACTTGCCCTCGGTGATGGCCTGCAGCCTTTAAAAATACTGAAGCACAGTCCAATGCCATCACATTCGTACAAGGTGTTGGGAGGACATGCAGGTAATTAAATGGCCCATGTTTGGAGCTCAGGAGCCCAGTAAATACCATCATTTAAAAGGCACTGGAGGAACGTTTAAGACAAAATAGGTTATATGCATTGCTGGCCTGGCTCATTAAAAGGCTGATCAAGGTGTGAGTTTGGTAGAAATCTCTCATGCACTTTTGCAGTACTGGAAACAGCCCCTCAGTGTCACATCCTGTTTGGATTTGGTTCCTAGTTAGAAAGTTATTTTGGCAGCTCTCCTCACCTGGAGTCACATATTCCCCACTTACACATCTCCAGGTCTTTCTCTATAGGATGCATACATACCTTAATCTTCTTACTGTGTGTCTTCTTAAGTCCATTAAACCCCCAGAGTAATTCCAATTGTCAAGAGACATGTTCTGGTGTGGCACTGGGAGTTTGAGAGAATATGGGCATGAAAACTTTGATGTGCCCTGAGAGGATATTGGGGGAAACTGTGAGCACATTGAGCAGCATCCCAAGCCACGATTCCTCAGGACAGTCTGGAGGATGTGTACACCATGGATCCACAGCCCTGAGCCCAGCACAGCCCTTGGGGTAGGAGCTGCTGCAGCAGAGGAGGCAAAGCCCTTGACACCATCGGAACCATCAGATGTCGACTGGGGTTTTGTGCAAGAACCCTCTTTGTCCTCTGCCAGGCTGCTTCCCTGCAAAGTGAGCACAGGAACTTTTCATTGCAACTTTCCACATCTGTGGAAATCTTTCTTGCCCAGAATTTAGGTTATGGCTATTTTTTCTTGCCATTCTTTAGTACCGCAAACTCTCCAGGACTTTCTCTTCACAGGAGCTGTCAGGTGGCTCTGAAGTGCTGCTCCTTTCCTTGCTAACCCAGAGAGAAGTACAACGGAAAATAAAAGCCCACAATTTCCACATGGAGGATCAGCATTTTTTCAGACTAGTTACAGTGCCTCAGATTGTTAACCAATAACACTATTTTAGAGATTCAAATTCTTTTTGATGGGGACTGGCATGACCAGAGGATTTCTTTCCAGTGCCAAGACCATAATTTGTGATTTAATTAGACAGTGATTTTTCAGCCATCCTTACTTTGGGGATCCTGACTACTTTTCAAGCACAGTTCTTTGGACTCTTCCTCCCCCACCAAGATACATAAACTGCAGCTCAACACCCCAGAACTAAAGGAACACTCCATAAAAGCCACCCAAAACTGATGGCAACTTTTCTGAGGGTGGAAAACACACTGTATACATCAGCAGAGAAAACTTCATATGAATTCTTCCCCCGCCTGTGTGGGGTGAAGGCACTGCACCCACCCAGGCTGCTTCTGTTCCCTCTGTGGCTTCTTCCAGAAAACTTGAAGCTCAGTGTTATGAGCTCCCCTCCCTTGAATGAAGTTCAGGCTTTGTTGCTTATTCTGAGGAAATGAAAACAAAACACAGGTGCCATGCAGTAAAAGGAGATATGAGGGGGGAAAATGTGGGATTCAAGGGTGCAATAAAAGTGTTTACAGTTGTGCTGCCTGCTCTGAGGATTGAACATCAACAAGGACATAGTGCAAGGGGAGGCAGGAGAGAATAAGGTGATACCAAATACTTGAAGTGATCCAACATCACCACTGAAGGGTCATCAACTGTGGTTAAGCAGAACAAGGGATGTAAATCCATGTGGTTTTTTAATTCTGAATCAAGCTCATGCAAATGTAATAATCCTCTGTCACCTTCTAAGCTTTTCCTAGAAAAACTCTCAAGGTCAAATTTATCCTTACAGAAGTTGTGAATGAAGACTTACATGAAGGGAAATTGTAGATGCCCTGAAGGACTTCACTCATATTTTTTGGTGGTCCTCTAGAAAATTCATGTAAAAAGATGTGATCACTTCAGGGCATAAAGTGCCCCCTGTGCACAGCTCCTACTCCCTATACCTTGTCATCTAAGAGGCCACTGCCTCCTTAACCCTGTGCTGATGCTGGGGAAGGAAAATACCAAATGTGTAATTTCATCAGAGGTCTCATCTCATCCATATAAACACCCTACTTGAAACATATTCCTGACTGTGTTGCCCATGTGCCTCCAGCCATCCTTCTGTTTAACATAGTGTGTTGGAACTGAAATAGAACTGTCAGGATTCGCTCTGCTCCCTTATCTCTGCCTTGTAGTGGCCAAGCTTTCCCTTACCATGGAATCTGGGAATTCAGTGGTGGTTAATAGACACTGTCCCCAGTTGCCCTGAATGGAGGCGAGCCATTGCATGGATTGGGCACACAGGTACAGATTTATCCCCTTCCCCAGGCTTGGGCAGAAAGCTGACTGCTGTCTGAAGGCTGGTGTTCAAAATACTGGAGTATTATCTTCTTTCAGGGCTATTTTTAAAAGGTCGCAATCCTACAGAGATTTTGCACAGCCAGGAGGGAACAGAGACCATGAAAGAGCCAAAAAGATGTTTCTCACCCTGCAGTCTTCTGCTGGAAGTAGTGGCTTTAAAATCTGTCCTCTTTCTACCTCTGAGACTCCAAACTATGGAAAACCAAGGATTCTCTAGGTAACAGGGACACTGTGGGGGCTTGCCTGCCCTTGTAATTGTCAGCTCCTTCTCGCAGTCCCTGCCAAGCAGGAGACAGCTGGTGGTCCCACAGCAGAGCTGGCACCACCACAGCTCACATTTCCCCACACATCCTGTCCTGCTCAGCAGTTTTTCCATGAACTTATCTGAGCAGCTCTTCATGCTTTGTGCTGTGAAGATCAAAGACGAGGTATCCAGAATAAAAAGCTCACAGTTACTATAAGGCCTCCCTCTCTCAATATGCTGGGAATAGAAATGTGGCAATCAGACTTGGAGATGAAATCATATTGGACATGCTGGCTTAATCTCTAAAACATGAAATTGTATGGAAAGAATTACAGCTAAAAAGCATTTTACATTTTAGAAAGCTGCTCTGACCCATGCTTGATCAGGAAAGAGAAGGAGAAGGGGGGGAAAAATAAAGCCTGTGGGATGTAAAAGATTATAGCCAGTTGGGTTAGAAAAAAAAAATCTATCATCAAATTAATAGTCTTCTGTTCCTGTACTATGGAGCATGATTCTGTTTGAAAAAGAAAGGTCTGAGATGGCTTATTTCAATTCTCAGGATCACATTATTTGCTATTTGCAAATACCTGGATGTTACTTGCAAATCCTCCCCAAAGCTTCCTGTCTTTTAGCCCAACGCATACATTCATTTCACAATCAGGTTTAGGTGGGATACAGAGCAGGACTGAGTTGGCTGCTCTCCCAATACACCTTTATTTAGCCAGGCCACCAGGGAGCAGAAACAACAGGCCATGGATAGCCAGCTGAAAGAGATAAATTACAAGTAGAATAAATGAAGAAACATGCAATTTCTGGGTTCCTTGTTGAAAAACATCTGCAATTCAATGAATATTTTCTAATGCACATCCAAGAACAGACTCGCACCCTCCTGTACTCTGGGTTGCAAAGCAACACAAAAAGTTTTTTTGTTGTTGTTGTTTCCATGTCATGAGGAAGAGAAGACTGGTGTGATCAGGACAGTGATGTTGAATGATGCCACACTTGGTGGCACACCTTGAATTTTTTCTTTAACGCAAAATCACGTTTACAGATTGCTGTAAAAATGTTTGAACTGCATCTTCACTATATGGCAAAATTTTCAAACCCAGAGATTAGAGAGCCCTTACACTCGGCAGCAGAACTTTGCTCACTTCATTGTTCAGTGTTGTGTCAAGCAGTAAAAATAAACAAATGTTAGAGCTTCTTGGCTTTCAGGGTTGGAGCTGGTTTTGGATGTCACATCCAGACAGATTTTTCCTGATATACTTGTAAACACCATCACACAGCAGGTTTTGGAATAAGGTCTCTTTAGTGCATGCCCAACCCCGTCCCAGGAAGGCTGGATGGACCCTTTGGGCAGGAGGCCCCTGGGAGCAGCACAGGAGGGAGGGCTGGGCTTTGTACATTTGGTTTCTCACTTTTTTCCCAAATGATGATTTCTGATTGCAGAGTGATTTTCCCTTCCCATCCCATCCCATCCCATCCCATCCCATCCCATCCCATCCCCATGCTCCACTGTGCTGAAGCAAACACCCACCAGCCTGTGGGACCCCTTCCCAGCCATGTCCATCCCTGCTGCTGCATTAGCACAGCTTCTGTCCCCTTCCCACTGAAAATCCTGCTTGGCCAGCCGGGAGCCCACCTGCCTTGGGTGTCCGCAGCCTCAGCCCGCCTGATTACCCATGAAAACAGCCCCATTAAGCTCCTGGCTGAGGGGAGGCTGTGTCTGAGACACTCAGCCAGGCTCAGCAGGAAGCCAACTTTATTAACAAGGAGCAGGAAGCACCGTGTGTCAAAATATCTCTCCACTTGCAGGAGCTGGAGGGAACATTATCGCTTATCAGCCTAATATTTCACTGCGCTCTTCCTTTCACAGACTCTTCCTCCCTTCTCCCACAACAGCCTAAACACACTGACTAGACAATTAGCAAAATATGCCAAAAAATGTTTATAATTTGGACGAATTTGCAGGGGTTTTCTGACAAGTCTTGTGAGAAAGAGAAAAAAGAAAACAAAGGTAAGCAGTAAGTGAAACACATTTGGGCAAAAACCTGTGTATTAGGTCAAAAAGGAACAAATCTCTGCAGGATCCCAGGGGGAGATTAGATTTTATTGGTGTTTTTATGTACAAAGGGAAAGGTTAATAGAAGGTCTGAAAAGAAAGGTTCATAGAAAATTGTCATCTGTTTGTGTTTTCTTTTTGAAATAATGGTTTGCAGCAGCCAAGGGAGGAGGTAAAACAGTAAAGGCCAGAGGTAAATTGAAGGTGGAACAGTTTGGAAGAACTTTGACAGAATCATGTAAAACTGAGAATGCAGATTTGTCAAGACTGAAATGCATTCCTGAATTATGTGAATTTTTGCCCGATTTTAGTTGCGGAACAAAGAATACAGGAAGGGATGAGTGCCAACACTTGGAAGAACAGATTTTTATTTTTCTTCTCTAGATGAATTTTCAATTAGATTAATTTTTCTAACTGAGATGACCTAATAGGTTGTCCATAAAATAGCAATGGATTTCAAAACAAACGGTGCTGATCTAGAAAGTTTAAGTCAATCCTAAAGGAATCCCTGTGGAATGTTTTCTTTTGCGGAGAATGATGCTGTTTTCCATGCTTGGTTTTAAGCCAGACCGGAAACACAGCTAAAAAAAGATGATGCTAGGCAAAGCCCAATTTCCATCATTTGTCCAGTGATGGTCTCTGTGTGCAGCCAGGCAGGAGGAGGCAACTGCTGGGTCTGAGCTCCCCTCCAGTCTAGTCTCAAGAGCAAATGATTCTCATGTCAAAGGGCATGTTTTAATTTTGATTTCTGTTTTGGTTGACATAAAGTTTGTTGTACTGCTCAGACCAGAGGTCCTCCTAGCATAACATTCAGTCCCAGCAGTCGCTAATAGAATGGATTTTTTCAGGGTAGGGAGATAAAAACCAATTTCTGAATAGAATGATTTTTCCTATCATGTCAACTCAGCCTGGCAATGAGCCCTTTAGAAATTTCAAGGCCAGGTTAGACNGACCTAGGAAGGAAGAAGACTGCCTTTAAATTTGACTTGAACCTGTTACTACTTTTCTGATTTGCTAATCAAAATCACCAATCAGTACTAATCAAAACGAAAGCCTTCCCTTCCCTTCCCTTCCCTTCCCTTCCCTTCCCTTCCCTTCCCTTCCCTTCCCGGGCAGAGGCAGAGGGGGGCAGGGAGGCTTTGTCACAAGGCTGCTGCCATCTCCAAGCCCAGCAGATCACGCTCCCCTCCCAGACCTCAAATAGGAGGAACATAACGAACACAAAAACTATTTCTGAAGTAACAGAATTCCTTAGTGATCCTTAGTGCTGAACTACATCTCTCTCTCTGAGTTTATGAAGTAGATTTCATTGTAGGCTGGGGAAACTAGTGCTCCCATTTTTCTCTTTGGGATGTGTTTGATACTTAACCTGCCTTAAATCTATAGTCAAGCTCTAAACTCTTCTTGCTGTACAGTTTCCTCCTCACACAAATCTTAAGCCCAGAATTGCAGCAAGATGCTCAGGAAAATGTTTTCCTTGGTCAGGCAGCATTTCCTGAGGGTCTGCAAGCAGGGCTGTTTGTGCTCATGTTTGACAAAGCCATGTGCATGGGGCAAGTTAACAATTCATCTTAGAAATTAGAGAGAAGCCTTAAGAAGATCTGCTTTCAGTGAACTTAACTGTATGTCTTGCCAATTCATCATGATGGTGTTCCCTGTGAATGGAAGCTGTACTCTGTGTTTCTAAGATGTTTTATGCAATTTTCCAGGATATTGTGTCATATCAGCAGAAATTCAACATTATGCAGCTCCTAAGGAGCACAAATTTGACACCTCCTCTCACCTTTAAGAAAAGTAGCATTGGTTCTTCTAATCCTGATACTTGAGAATAAATCAGGACAAGGAGGCTTAACCAAACCATAGATACAGCAGTTTGCTCCTGGCTATGTTACTCGCTGAGGTTTTCAATATATATTCACATGGAAACAGGATGCTTTTCCATTAGTGGGCAAGCTGCATCAGGAGGAATGGTGAGATGTTGAGCATAGATATTTATCTGATCATTATCAGGGGTACAGGTAGCTGGAAAACTTACGAGAAATAACGAAAGGTTTGCAATTGAGTTTGAACAGAGAACACATTTGAACACGAGAACATAACCACTTTCATCTTGGAAAGATGGAGGGAATTGCCATGGAGAGATTAGACAGTCTCAATAGGTGGGCAGGTGAGTAGGTAGAAAGAAAGGAATAGAAAGAAACCTGTACAGAAGCAGGAGAGAAATTAGGCTAGTGAAATAAAAGGTGGGTGTAAATGCCATTTCAGGGCTTTCCTCTGTTAGAGCTCAGAGCACTTTAAAAAAAAAAAAAAAAATTCAGGTTTTTCTCTTCAAGAAGAGCTGCAAAGACAGGAGGAGAAAAATGTTTGCCTAAAAGGGCAGTGCTGGAATCAGGAGCAGGAGCAGGACATGCTGGCTGTGTTGCTCAGTCCCACAGTGCTCTGTGAGGACGAAGCCAGGCACATTTAGGGGAAGGGAGCACTCCACAGGCAAACAGGCAAAATATTTCTTTGCGAAACTGCTCTCTGAGAGCCCAGCACAGTAACTCATGTGGCAGGAGAGCGGTGGGGAGCTGCCACAGCAGGCTCACTGTGGGAAGATAAGTTGTTGTGCTCCAAGACGGATCATCCCCCAGCTGTCCATTGCACTTTCTGCCTGAACTGCTGCCATCTATGGAGAATGTCAAGTCCTTGGGGCCTCGTCTCCCTGCATCTCCCACGTGAGATCGAGGGCCTGGCAAGCGTCTTCCCAATAAATTATTNATTGGAGTGAGATGGTTTCTTAAAGTACTTTCCTGACCAAACCATTTTATGGTTTTCTGATTCTCTGATTCTTGTTTCATTGTTTTGCACATTATATAAAAATTGGTATGTAATGGGAAGCCATCAGCTAATGCAGATGTTCTGCTGGCCTCTGAGGATTTCTGTGCTGAGGAGGAGCAGTTTGGGCAGCCTGGGCACGCTGCTGCTGTGTGTGCAGAGCGTTCCCAAGACTGACACCAGACCCCTTAGGCTGAACATGGAGGCAGGAGCAATAGTGAGCTGCAGCAGCATCCCTTCCCTTCCCTTCCTTTCCCTTCCCTTCCCTTCCCTTCCCTTCCCTTCCCTTCCCTTCCCTTCTTTCTATCATTTTGCTGTGGCACTCAATAAAAGGTGCATTTGNCTGAACTACATCTCTCTCTCTGAGTTTATGAAGTAGATTTCATTGTAGGCTGGGGAAACTAGTGCTCCCATTTTTCTCTTTGGGATGTGTTTGATACTTAACCTGCCTTAAATCTATAGTCAAGCTCTAAACTCTTCTTGCTGTACAGTTTCCTCCTCACACAAATCTTAAGCCCAGAATTGCAGCAAGATGCTCAGGAAAATGTTTTCCTTGGTCAGGCAGCATTTCCTGAGGGTCTGCAAGCAGGGCTGTTTGTGCTCATGTTTGACAAAGCCATGTGCATGGGGCAAGTTAACAATTCATCTTAGAAATTAGAGAGAAGCCTTAAGAAGATCTGCTTTCAGTGAACTTAACTGTATGTCTTGCCAATTCATCATGATGGTGTTCCCTGTGAATGGAAGCTGTACTCTGTGTTTCTAAGATGTTTTATGCAATTTTCCAGGATATTGTGTCATATCAGCAGAAATTCAACATTATGCAGCTCCTAAGGAGCACAAATTTGACACCTCCTCTCACCTTTAAGAAAAGTAGCATTGGTTCTTCTAATCCTGATACTTGAGAATAAATCAGGACAAGGAGGCTTAACCAAACCATAGATACAGCAGTTTGCTCCTGGCTATGTTACTCGCTGAGGTTTTCAATATATATTCACATGGAAACAGGATGCTTTTCCATTAGTGGGCAAGCTGCATCAGGAGGAATGGTGAGATGTTGAGCATAGATATTTATCTGATCATTATCAGGGGTACAGGTAGCTGGAAAACTTACGAGAAATAACGAAAGGTTTGCAATTGAGTTTGAACAGAGAACACATTTGAACACGAGAACATAACCACTTTCATCTTGGAAAGATGGAGGGAATTGCCATGGAGAGATTAGACAGTCTCAATAGGTGGGCAGGTGAGTAGGTAGAAAGAAAGGAATAGAAAGAAACCTGTACAGAAGCAGGAGAGAAATTAGGCTAGTGAAATAAAAGGTGGGTGTAAATGCCATTTCAGGGCTTTCCTCTGTTAGAGCTCAGAGCACTTTAAAAAAAAAAAAAAAAAAAATTCAGGTTTTTCTCTTCAAGAAGAGCTGCAAAGAGAGGAGGAGAAAAATGTTTGCCTAAAAGGGCAGTGCTGGAATCAGGAGCAGGAGCAGGACATGCTGGCTGTGTTGCTCAGTCCCACAGTGCTCTGTGAGGACGAAGCCAGGCACATTTAGGGGAAGGGAGCACTCCACAGGCAAACAGGCAAAATATTTCTTTGCGAAACTGCTCTCTGAGAGCCCAGCACAGTAACTCATGTGGCAGGAGAGCGGTGGGGAGCTGCCACAGCAGGCTCACTGTGGGAAGATAAGTTGTTGTGCTCCAAGACGGATCATCCCCCAGCTGTCCATTGCACTTTCTGCCTGAACTGCTGCCATCTATGGAGAATGTCAAGTCCTTGGGGCCTCGTCTCCCTGCATCTCCCACATGAGATCGAGGGCCTGGCAAGCGTCTTCCCAATAAATTATTGTTATTGCGAGGAAGCGAACAGGCAGGGAAAAGACTTTTCAGTGATCCTAGCAACATTCTGCCTCCAAAAAGCACATGTCGTGGGAGAATTTCAAAATGCTTCCAGGACCTGAGAAGGCAGATGCACGTTGGAAACCTTTGAAGGAGATGAATAGCAGGAAGCATCTCTAAAAGACCCACAACGGCATTACTGCAGGAAAACCAGCTGCAAAATGAGGTAATGACTCTTCAATACTCTCCAGTATGCTGGCACATGTCCTCTGCATTTCATCTCGCTATCTATCAATGTAGCATTAGAAGATCTTAAAGTGTTTACAAGTGGATGAAGGGTTGGTCTGCTGGCCCCGTGGGGATGCTGACCCCTCTTTCCAGAGAAGGCACGACAAGACAAAGGTCATCCTTCTCCGTGCACTCAATTACAAAGGAAACAGACCCCTCTGTGGTTTTTTTCCCTGAGAGTCCCCTCCTGGGTACTTATTCTAAAATTGTCTCCTGCCACATATTTCTTTCTCCTCAGATATTAAAAAATAATTAAAGGCAAAAGATAAGAGCAGAGACAGGCTGGGGGAAGAGGAGAGATGATGGGAAAGCCCTGTCCCTCAAGAGCTGAGCAGCAAGTACAGAATCATTGAGGCTCGATGCGCAGATGACAACCTGATTTGTGCAGGACCTGAGCTGGCTCTCCCAGGGCAGCACAGCCAGGCAGGGCTGTCACATCCTGCTCCTTCCCTGCCCCACTGCATGAGGGGACAGTCTGCTGGCCTCCAGGGCAGGACAGGGCCCTCTGGAAAGGAAACTTCAGGAAAACAAGCTACCAAGGGGATCGACTGTAGCAAGTGCCTCTTCTTTGTGTGAAAGGGAGCTTTCTGCATGCAGGCAGCAGCAGAATAGATGGAGACCTGTCAGAAAGTGATGCATAGGCAGCTAAGTGAAGCTCAAGCTTTCATAAAGAAACAATGTTATCAAAGATGAATAGCTTGAAAACTGCTTTTAGGAACATTTACACAGGGTTTCACCTCCTGGCAACACAGAAACGTCAGTGCTGCTTGGGCTGACTCATAGCAGAGCAGCAGAGCTCTACAGAAGGCTCCCGCTCTCCTTTTTCTTCTGCACCAAGGTCTGTGCAGAGGTGTGTGTGTGCAGGGTGGGGGTGCTGCACTGAGGAATCACCCGGAATTGGCTCAGAGAGGAGTTGTTTTCAGAGTCCTTGCCATGCTTTATTAGTGTGGAAATTCAATAATCTCATTAATTACAGAAAAATAATGTAAGGTGGATCTCCTGGGCTCCTGCACAATTTGAGCTCTCCTTCTGTGGGTAATTGCCAATGACATGTCTGAGAGAAATATCACAATGATACATAACAAAGGGCAGCACAGCTTTACAGCATAGATCTTGTTGCTATGGGAACTTGTCTTTGCTCCCATCCCAGAGCTAGATGATTTATGTATGTGCAAGAGTTCCTTTATTTTAGGGCTTTTGCAAAAGAGAAAAAACCCTATCAGATCTCTACCACATCTATCCATCCGGTTATCTATCCAGTTATCTAATAATTCTTTCCTTATTATAATTACCTGTCTATTATAATCTTTATCCATGGCCTCATTCTTCCAAATATTCTACTCTCTATCTACTTTTGGGGAGCAAGACACAAGACAAGCTGAGGGAGGAAAAAAAATGCGGACATCAGTTACTCTTTGTGCCTGCTGCCTGGACGTGACTGCCGTTCAGAAGCAGAGACAAAGCAGTCAAGCCACGAGCCACGAGCCTCTCCTGCCCCAGTGATGCTCTCGGTACCCACATGCAGCAGCAGGACAAAAGCATCTCCCTCATCCCTGGGGCATAAAGGGAATGGTGGAGCAAGAAAAAGCCTCAGATCTCACTCCTGTGAATGGTAAGAGAGCACAAGGGTCACGCACAGCTGTGCTGGGTATTGAAGGTGGAGCTCTGCGAAGAAGTGCTGAAAGTCCTTAAATAACTCCTCAAAAGGCTGAAGTTGGAACATAACTCCCATTAACTTTGGTCTGTTCATCCCAGGTGGCAAGAAGATAGGCAAAGACGTGAAAACACAATATTTTAATTCAGAAACAGGCACCTTTGGCTTCAGTTCTTTGCCTTCTTTGCATTTCATAATATGTTAGACATTTCCTAACAAGCTCTTGGGTCCGGATGTACCTGAGGTTAATAGGAGATCTTTTTTTCTCTGGTAGGATTCTGTTAGGGTCATTGGTTGCTCCACAGGGACCATGTAAATTACCTGTGCATCAATAAGAAACTACTGAAAGGTTCACGCTCAAAAATTAGTATCTTGCAATCTCAGGAGACCCATCAAAGAAGATGTTCAAATTCTGGTGTGCATACAGGCTTAGAAGATTTTGGGACACAAAGCTGGTCCTGGCAGCTTCTATCTTTGAATTTATTTCATTCCACATTGTCTCCAGTGACTGCTTTAAACCTGTGCATATGTTTTTGTAGGGTATTTAATGCAACAACTTGCAAGTTCAAGACATGATACAGGCAACCCGGCCAGCAGCCATGTTCAGGTCCAGATTCATCTTTAAATCAATCCAAACAAGAGCATAAGAAGCCACCTGACACTTCTGTTAAATCACAACAGTATGTAAAATGCAAGCTTCCTCTGATTTTGCCACATGCTGTAGCATTTCTCAAGGCTATTATTTTACTGGGAGAGTGAACATGATGCCCATGACTATGTTCACTCAATGGCTGGAAACAATCTTCTTCTTCTATAATGTATCAGAAAGTCAGGGCTTTAACTTTGCAAGGAAAAAAATAATCACGCAAACCACTTGATCTTGAAAAGAAAGAAAGTGAAATTCCATATTTATGAGAATTCTCTTTCAGCCTGGAAATTCACTGATCAGTGAAACCTCACTTTGCAAGTTCAGGGAGCTGATTACACTCCTGATCTAATCAGTTCCTTGCTGCATGGAAGCCTCCTCCACACAGACCTCCCTCTTGACTTTCCTTCCCCCAGCCCCATTGTGGCTGAACCATCGCTCTGCTGAAGTGCTGAATCACGAGATGGAAATTGCCTCTGAGGGTCCCACTAATAAGACAAGCCTCATGGTGTTGGAAGCACTCTTGCTGTGTAATTTCTCAGGTCCTCATGATGTGGGTGGCACACTTGCAGAAATCACTGACCTAATTCATGTCAAAGATAAAAGTTAATCCCTTGGCACAACTGATCAACTCTTCATACCAGGGCTCCTGATCCACCGTAAGTCTGGCCAAGAGCAACAGCTCACTCCTCCCCAGCTCCCTCCCTCACCCTGAGTTTCAATTCCTTAAAGCTAATCAATATCCTTATTAATGTTCCAAAATCAATTATCCTAATAAAGCCTGGAGGGAGCTGAAGGGTTGCTATTCAGCACTCACCTTTTATTATTCCAACTGCTTATTTCCCCATTGATAGAACTGTCTGACTTTATGACAGATTACGGGTGAAACTGCAGCACTCAACACACTTGTCAGCCCTAGAGATATGTTGTGTTATTATTACTATTTCGAGAGCCTTTTGCTTACATTTCCTCGTTGTATGGATGCTTAAGAAAGAGTCCCTGGCCTCGCTGTGCTGGAATAGGATAGGGAGTGCTGCAGCTCCACGCTGCACATCAAATGGATAATAATCTGTTATATCTATTCAATTATAATATTGCCCCAGGCCGTGGCACATTGTTTATGCAGCAGGCAATGCTCGGTGATCTGCAGCAAGTCTGCAAGACAAGAGCAGGATAGATCACCTCGTGGTCATCCACAGCAAATCAGGTGAAGGTGCATTCAAGGCATGATCCCAAAAGCATCAGGGGAGAACGGCATTTCTCCTGCAACTGAATCCCACTATTCCATGCAGAAGTTGTGTCCAGAGCCTGGAAGAAAGGCTGCAGTTCCTTGCAGAAGTGCAGCATCCCAGAGGCAGGGCAGCTCAGGGGCAGGGGGCAGAGGCAGCGCCGTGGGAGGGAAGGTATGTTTTACAGATATATTTTAGGGAAATTCAACAGCATGGTTTTTTATTTCATTCCTGAGCTTATCGATCATTTAAGAGTAGAAGAAGAGACTACAGGTCAGGTTATCCTCCAAGATTGTTCCAGCTAGGTGCTGAAGCAGGAAGTGACGTGAAAGTCTATAAATTAAATCAGCCCTTCCTAAGTTCCCTCCTTCACCTTGCATGCAGTGTCCACCCTGTCCATCAGCCTGTTCTGCTCACCAGCACCCAGAGAGCCTCTGGCCAGCAGAGCTGGGAGCACTGTGAATGTGGTCTTTGGTTGTGCAGCCTCTCCCTGGGCTGGAATACATCTATTCCCTGCCTCCACCATTAGACTATTAGCTCCCAGGGAAACTCCTCTACTTGTGTTTGGAGGAAGGTCTCTGAAATGCTTCCCTCTCACAGTCTTGGAACAGTTTCTGTACCCTTTACAGTAAATATTTTATCCACAGATGGCAAGTAAATGGGGAGATTGACCCCAGAAGGACTGACAGCATGGCAGAGAGAGGCTTTTCTTTCTTACTGGGGCCAGTAAAGAATATGTATCACTTACTTCTTTTCAATTAACCAGTATTAGATCAGACCATCCACACCAGTTGTTAAACTGGTAATGAGACAGGCACCATTTCAGATAGATTATCGCTTTATTGTGAAGTGAGCATTCGGCAGATGCTTTAATTTTACAGAATTCATTTCACATTATCAAGATTTCTCTCTATCTTATTTGATTTAATGTTTCTTAAGAGTGATTTGTCTCTAATGCTTAAGACCAGTGCAGTCCAATCAGGCAAATTGTCTGTATTAAAGAGTTCCTGTGGGATTCATAACAGCAATAGGACCTTTTGGGTTTTCTTCCGAAAAGGTTTCTTCTGAAAAACCCCAGAAAATACATCCTGTGCTAATGATTTCTCTCATCCTAGTCCTCTTTTATCCCAGCCTTTCCTGCCAATATGCCTGTATAGCACAATTCCAGATAAATCAGAAATGCAGTGAAAAGTAGCATGAAAGCAGCATCACAAAAAGAAAAAAACTTGATTGAAGTTGTGAGCTAGCGAGAGAAATGTGAGCCCATCCAAATCTGAATTAATTAAAGATTTTATTAGCATCTGATGGCGCCCCAGGGAAAAGTACTTTTTTTTTTCTTTTTTTTTTTTTTTCCTTTTTTTTTTAATCCTCTCTCTATTTTAAAGGCAAAATAACAAGCAAAAGTATTCAAGGGTCATGCCAAAAAAATTTGTTTGGAGGGTGACACAGCCATCCTCCAGCTGTGCCAGACATGTATGATGGTGTAAACAGGGCCAAGCCAGTTGGGTATTTTTCTGTAACAAGGAACTGGCAGCCTATGCTGATTGTGAGCTCAGCTGAGTGAGAAAATCAAATGCATTATCAAATTTTACAGGTTTTTTTTAGCTTTAGCAATGGAAGGGAGCCCTGAGAAGTCTGGATAGGTAAATAGCCCCATGCCTGAGTCACACAGATCTCCTGTCCCTCTAAGTCTCACCATGTTTGACTCACTAAGGCAGCCAAGAGGATGAGTCCTCTGCTCTGTCCCATGCTGAGGTACATTGCCTCCATTGCATGGGGCTGAAGGTTCTGCAGAAAGAAACTCAGTTATGGAAAAGGGTGTCTGGGGAGCCCTTAAGGTAGAGGAATTCAGAGATCAGCAGCTGCAAGAACAGCGTGCATTGCGAGCTCCACCAGCAGAAACGCTGCCAGACTGGTGCAGCGTTTGCCATGAGCTGGGAAATCCCAGCTCCGCTCCCTGGACATGCTCTGCGGAGTTAAGTCAGGAGGAAGGCGATGGATAACTCCCCCTTCCATCCACCTCTCCCTCTCAGAGCCTGGCCTTTATAACAAGGCATTTTTTCCCAGGTCAGAATCGATCCCACAGACTCCCAAGGCTGCGTGCAGGACACAGACTGCTGTTCACACACCAGTAATGCTGCTGGTGCTAGCACACTGATGCATTAGGGATAACCACAAAAGCAGATCGGATATTTTAACAAAACAAACCTATTCATAATTTATTTTTTCAAATCAGCAAGTTGGCTTTGGGCTGCAACACTTAGCTGAGTCATTGCATGTCATGTTCAAAGGTGAATGCCAGGAGATGTGTCACCAGAGATCTTACTTGAAGATAACATGGTGATAGCTTAGTTATGAGCAATCAGGAGGAGCAAGAGACCTGAAACTGTAGAAGACACTGACTAAATGCCTGGTACAAGTCACAGCTGACTTGAGACATTTCTTGGGAGACCAATTGAGCTTGCAAAACCTTGGTGAGAGACTTGGCAGTGAGCTCTGCTAAGCAAAACACCAAAAAGTGAGTGGATGCCATGTGGGGTGTGAAAGAGCAAGGGTTTTTTCAGGCAATGGACTTTCTGGAAAAGGCAATTTGGGGATCTGTAAGTGAGGAAGCTCCTCAGTGCTGGCCACGTTCTGGGAACCATGTTTTCAACCACGCTTTGTGAAGAAATAAAAACCACTTGTCAAAGAAACACTCGGGTTCATTGTCAAAATCTCCAAAAGAAACTGTTCCCGAGAGATGGATTATTGGCTCACTTCTTGGGCCAAAGCACAGCAATAATATAACCAAGCCATGCCAGCTATTGCCAGTCCCTCAAATTCATCAATTTTCAGCCCAAACAATGATTCATCCAAAAAATTTAGACCTCAACCTTCCTGCTTTGGACACACATTCCAACAGCAGAGAATAGGGGGCTATGCTATTACTGGAAGCCCTCCTTTAAAGCTTTTCCCTTAAAATCCTGCTCCTGCACTGTGTTTGAGAGCCTTGATCCTTCACATCTGCCATGACCAATCCTGGCTCGTAAGCAAGGTCCCCAGCGCCTCATGAGAGAGATGCTGATAGCAAGTCCCTGTGAAATGTGTTTCCCAGTTGGCCCTGGTGGATAGAACTTGTGGCAGACACGGAGGGAAGGATTAAACAGACTGATCTATTTGAAATGCATAATCCTTATGAAAAAAAGCACTTCTCTTCTTCTAGTCAGGAACAAAGCTGGACCGAACCCATCCTCTTCCCTGGTATCAAAGAACAAGGGGTAGAAACCTGGGAATTACTGCGCTGCATTGCATGAGCCAAAGGGTCATATTTCAAAATATAGATTTTTTTCAACAAGCCTTTGCAGAGAGAATGGAGGGAAAGAAGGATCCCCGTAGAGCCTTGTCCTCAGCCAAACTAACCACCCATTCATGAAATCCACAGCCCAGACCTTGAAACTGCTGTTCTAAACTGCTGAGAATAAAAACAACGTGATAAAATTTGCTTTTTTGTCAAAGGATCCTGTGAGATTATGTAGGTGGGAGCAAAGGGTGGAACAATAAGGAAGAGTCTTGAAGTTAATTATTTTTATTATCATTTGAAAACCACACTTCTGGCTTAAAAACTGTGATCTGTTCAGCACCAGTACTGTTGAAATATCATTTTCATTCTTGTTTGTATTATTACTATTTTTTCCACTTTCCATCTTACTTGATTCCTGATTATTCCCCACTTCAGTAGCCTGCCTTGTTATTCTATTATCTTCCTCAAGAGGCTTTTATGTGGAATCTGTAGGAGGAGATGGAGGCTTCAAGGGGGAACTCCTGCAACAAACCCTTTTCCATTATTTCTTTACTCAATTTCTTGCACTTATTTATTTTACATAATAATACACATGATATCAGAAGAAGCAGAAGAAAATAATACAGAAAGAAAGGCCAGAAAAATTAGTTACAGTTCAAGAAGCCTTACAGTGAATGCCAAGAAATGAGCCTTGTTTTTTTTCAGCATGGATGTAGCCAGGGTGGTAAATTACTTGTCATGCTTTTGCTGGACATCTTGATTGCTTCAGTTTCAGCAGGTCTGTGGATTGCATGGAAAAGTAGTTTGCAAACAACAGAGCCACATCCTAGCACTTGTCTCAGCAGACACTGAGTGAGGTGACCTTGGCAGAAGTGCCTCCCTTCATGCCAGGATGGCTGGGCACATTTAGCAGCATTTATTTGGGAGTACCAGGAAACCAGCTCCCATGCTGCCTGCAGGAAAGTATTCCTGGGGGACAGAGAAGTGTTATCCCCATTTTACAGGTTAAAAACTGAGACAAAAAGTAGTTTATTTGTTTAATTTGAGGCAAAGCAAGAAACCTGTGGGAGGACTGGGGAGCACCCTCAGTTCCCAGCCCCAGACAGATGGCCAAGCCAGCAGCACCACTGTTCTTTCACTCTGAGCTTTCAGCAGCAGAGAAGCATAAAGTGAATTTACTTCTGCGTAAGAGCAGATGCTGAAGGGGAGATTTGTTTTCCTGTTCTTTTTTTGCAGTCCTTGCCTAGCTCTGCTTGAGGCTGAGTAAATGAGATAAAATGCTGAACCAAAGCTGTAACACCCACTGATGCAAATTGTTCTTGGCCAATGCTCATGGCCACCTTCTTTTCTGCAGAGAAAGGAGTGTCTGGTGTTCAGACACAAGAAACCCATGAGTTCCCTCAGATCCCGATAATTTCTCCCAGCCCGGCTCATGTGTAACAAGGGAGCAGCCAACCAACAAGTGATTTTCTAAACTTTGAATACAGCCAGTCTTTTAGGAGAGCGTGGGGAACTGTCCTGTCTTCACCCAGAGCTTGGTGGCCTGGTGAGGCTCAGCTGTTCTGAACAGCAAAACTCCTGCTTGGAGAACCAGCTACAAGGCCACCCCTGTGGGATAATGCAACTCACTCACTTTTATATTCTCAGCTTCTTATTAAATTGCAACACAGACTCAATTGACAGACAAATTAGCCAAGTCAACATTTCAAGGATTCTCACTGCTAATGATCTCTGGTCCATGAATGCAAACCTAAAGACTTCAGGCTATACAAAACACTGCAGATGAGGAACCCAACTGCTGATACAGCTGGCATCAATAAGCATTTCTAATGCAGAGTCCAAAAAGATCTGTGTATAAAGTGCACTGCTGCAGAGAGATCATGCAAAAGTCAAGGGCTGTGCTGTTTACCTAACTCTGGTATTGAATTCTCCCTCAGTCCTCTTCGCACTACACTCAGCCCAGCCCACTGGGACTGAAGAGTCTGCAAATGCACACTTGTTAACACACAAGATTCCCTCCAGCAGGGACAACGCTGTGGGATTGCAGCCACGTGGAGGGGAGCAGCCACATGGGGGAATAGACGATGATGGTAAAAGCAGACCTACCCCAGGCAGGAGCACAGGAGCAGATCCAGGGCACTGACTTCAGCATGTGTGAATCTTCAGTGCAAAAGGTAGAAAACAGGGGTTTAAGCTTTCTCAGAAAACACATCTCAAACATGTTCAGGGCAATGAATGTAGTGTATGAGGAGGGGGGCTGTAAGTCCATTCCTCCCTAGCTGAGCCTGGGGCTCCACCACAGCCAGCAGGCACCTCCTGAGAAGGTATCACTGGGGTCCCAGGACTGTGTCCAAATACTTCACCTTCATGGCATGGCTGAGGTGCTAAAGAAATACAGGGGAATGCCTTGCAAAATGAGCTTGACTAGGCTGGACTGAATTATAAACCAAGGAGTAGAGTGAGGCAGACAGGAATCTAAGCTCCTTTGAGTAGAAACCAAGGAAAGACAGAGATGTGCCAAACCAAAGGGCAAAGTAAGAGCACAGTCAAAATCCAGAGATGTAGGGGAGATAGCTGGAATCCAAGGAACCAGCTTGCAAAGTCAGGTGGTGGCTGTGGCAAAGTTAAGAGAGGAAAGAGTCAGGTCTCAAACAAATCTGGAAAAGGCAGACCTTGGATGCTGGATTCCATGGTAATTCAGTGCCTGGGGCAAAATAGACTTCTGCATATAAATTGAAAGCAGCACTGTGCCAACAGCTATTTTAGGCAGTGTAAGTGGTTGGGTGGATGCTGGAAAGCCTTTCTCCTCTGACCTGGTGCGTTTGTGCGCTTGCTCCACCTGGGACCAGTGAGGCTGTGATACACTCTAAGACTGAATCAGGCCCAGCAACATTTACTTGTTCAGTACAGACAAGGGATTTTTGAGGACTGATTAGCAAATATTTGCACAGAGCTTTAAACATGTCAAGGGTTTGGTTTAACGAGGCTATACACTGCTGTACAGGGATGTGAAGGTAAAAAAAAGGAAGAGTCAGAACATGTTGTCAGACAGAGTCTTAGCTGGGTGGATTACAGAGCTGGACCTGTCCTCTTATCCAGTCTTGTGGGAAGTGTTTACAATTAAGCTGAAATGTGTGCTAAAGACCTCACTGTCCAGGTCACAAAGCAGGTTTGCTACACCTTTGGAAACAGCCAAAGCTTTCTGGAAGCTGCAGAACTTGCATGCAGTGAGTCTGGTTCAGAAGTGATGTTGGAGGAGCAGAACCACGATTTTCTGGTCCCTGTAATGTGAACGCCAACCCCACACAAGCTGATGCAAACTGGTACCCAGCAGTGTCCCATGGGTGTGAAGGAGCTGTAATTGCTCATTGTTATAAGGTATTTAAGATATGCAGAAAGAGCCATAACTAAGTTCCAGAGCTGTTCACCACCCTTGTACTGGCCAGACTGGACCTCCTCAGCTCTCACTGAAAGCCTTTCTGGTTCCTCGTGCCTTTTTTTTTGAGGCCCTGCTTCCACAGCCTCATTCAGCATTGATCTGAGGAAATCCCCTCCTCCCTGCTTTCCTCTCAGGGCAAAAGCCTCAAGGCCTTGCTCAGCCCCCGCAGGAGTGCCCATGAGGGACTCATTGCCTGCCCCCAGCAGTCTGCCTTCCCGGGGTGTTTCCTTCAGCTGTTACCTGCCCAGCTCTGAGTTACACCTCATCCTCCTGCTCCACCACGATCAAACCAACAATGGGTGATGTTGAGCAGGATGGGAATCCCTCAGGCAGCACCCATCCCAGCTGATGTTAGGGAATTAATTACCCTTCACCTTCCATAAAAATGGGGAACCCCTTACTGCCCACTGGTAATTGGGAAAGTGGGATGGGTTTGATGACAAACAGCAAGGTCTGTATCTTGGAACAGAAATTATCACAACAAAAGAGGCAGTGGTTGTCTTCCAGGATGGTATATGCATTTCCCTTGCCCTCCTGCACTGGTCCACTACACCCCCATGCCATGGCTCCATACGGGTGCTGCAGCTCCAGCTGTGGGAAGCAGACAGTGCTGCAATTTTGGGCTTTTAAAAGCTTCTTGCCTTGTCTTTTTCCATGGCAGAGTCAAATACCTGATCCAGAGGCCCTGCTGTTTGTCTCCATGCTGACAAACATTCCTGAAACAACCTGAACTTCAAAGTTTGGTGGGAGCCAAATTACTTCCCCAGTGCTTCCCAGAGGGATTAGGCTAGTTAAGAGGAGAGACATCAGCACTGTCATCAAAGGGCATAGAGTATCTCACAGGGGACCCCTTAGCAAGGAAAGAGAGAGGGAAATGTGGGCATTTCTGTGTGGGCTGAGTATCCACCTCATCCCCCTGTCATCAGAGGGAAGAAGGGGCAAGGGAGAGAGAAACAAAGCTGGTAATTAGCTCGGTTGGGTATCCCAAGATGATTGCAGTTCACAATGTTTGGTCAAGACCTGGTACACGCTTTCTCACTGCACCAGACAGCACGAAAGAGGAGAAATGAGTGAGAAGCAAGCAAACTGGAGAATTCATCTCATTGTTCATTAAGGGTCTGGTGCTTAGAGGAACAATTTCTCCAGCTGTCTCTGGATGGAAGAGGCACTTGTGAGCATTAAGAGAGAATTCTGTAGGTAGTACCTTCATAAAGACAACACACTGCATCAAGGGAAAAGAAGAAGGAGGAGAAGAAAATTAAAAGAAGAAATTAAGCTTAGTGTCTCACTTGCAGGGCTGGAAACAAAAACCCCAGTAGAGCTGGCTGGGCTAGGACTCCATATCCATGGGAGACATCTGACAGGAGATGTCTGGCCAGCAATGAAACCAGTTTCCTCAGAAATCAGAGAAAAGCTGTTCTACCTCTCCCAAACCCCTGAAAAAAAAAAATTAAAAAGAATCTGACTGTGCTCTTGGCTTTGTTGTTGGAGGTAGATATTCTCAGTAGAATATGAGGGGATCATCCTGCATTTCCTCTCTGGTGACAGCTCTGTGCCCTGCCCAGCTCTGTGAATTCAGTGCTCAGAGAGAACCTCCCCACAGCCCTCCACGGGTGTCAGCCCCTCAAGGAAAGCCATGTGCCATCACAGGCTGAGTCCAGGCTGCTGCTCTCAATTACAGCAGTGTTTGGATATTCTGTTGGTGACAGCTAGCAGAAGGTACAGTGCCCTACCCAGGGATGGCAAAAGCCGTCCCCATTCCTCCACTGCCTCAACGAGTCACTGCATCCAGTTTTTAGAGGCAGAGGCACAAAGGCATTGACCTGCCTGACTCCCACATAGGTGCTGAGCACCCGTGCAAATCCGTGGAAATTCAGGATGTCCTCATTCTCTCGAGGCACTGCCCTGACTGCTTGTGCCAGTTCACAGCCTCAGCTGCCCCGTGGTGCATTGGGAGGGGGCACAGCTTCTCTTCAGTCTGGGTAATTTTGTGCTACCACAGGGCAGGATTAAATGTACATGTGCAGATATTGTTACTCTGTTCCTCCCAGACCTGATCTGGGCTGGAAATCTGAGTGCTGAGCCAGTTGTGAACTCTCTCCTACACTGCCTGGCAGAGAGCAGGAGCTGATGTCAAGTAAACAGAGAGAGGATGTCTGTAAATTAAGGGAATTCTGAGAAATGTTTTAATACGGAATAGCAGAAATTGCCTTCTCCTTCATAAACCATCCTAAGATGTGTAGCTCACAATGTGTGATGGAGACAGGTACAAATGCCTCCGTGCACTCTGGTTTATAAGTGGCTCTGTAACAGGTGTTATCATTTTGTCTGCTCAGTATTTTAACATCATTCATTTGTGCCATTGCAACGTGGCACAACAACGCATCTTAGAATAATTTACTGTGAAGAAGCAATTGCTATGAATCACATCATATTGTCATTATGAATAAAGTACATCCACACGCTGTGCCTTCAAGGGAAGTGTGGAAGAGACGTGCTCACCATTCAGCTTCTCACAGGCCTGCATCTACTTTTCTCCTTTCATTTCAGTTGTTCTCGATCTGCCCCTGCACAAATAATCACATCCCAAGGCTCAGAGAGTTTTTTTGCCTCTCTTTTATTCTTTTTTTTCTTTGTTTACCAGTCACAGAGTCTGTCTGACCATGACTTATGGGCTTTCTGGAACAAAGAGTACAGCTGCTAGTGCTCGTAGATGGATGCTTTCGTGACTGACTTAAACAGAATCACGGAAAAAGTCAGGTTAGATGAGATTTCTGGGGGTCACCTTTACCATCTCTCCTCAAAGCAAAGCTAACCTGTTTGCTACCAACTCTCTGGTACATCGGCCTGAGAAATTGAAACCTGCAGGGACTTGGGAACGTTGAGAAGTGGAAGGGAAATCAGAAGAGCGCTTCCCACTCAGACACTTGAAAGTCAAGGCACAGCCCGTACGTTTGGGTATGCTGATCCTGTCTCTGCTTGCTTCACGGCGATAGAGAATATGTATTTACCGAGTGATTAATTAATGAATTAATTAATTAACAGAATGCCAA
>VYZR01127797.1:52306-70760 GCA_013400675.1 Oxylabes madagascariensis
GAGGGAAGGGAAGGGAAGGGAAGGGAAGGGAAGGGAAGTCCCACAGGAAGGCTCCTGGAATGACCCAATGTGCGTGTGCTGCCTTGGGTCACAGCAGTAGCTTGGGCTGATTGCACTTTGCACCCTCTGCAGAGGCACCGTGTTCATGGCTGTGGAGACACATTCTGCTAGGAGGAGGACCCAAATCCCAGCTCTCCTCTCCCTCCTGGGGTGACTTTTGCCTGAGCCAGGCTTTACCCTCATGTCAATGCAAGCAGTCAGACCAGCCTGTGTGCCAGCACCCCTTCTACAAACAGTGGTCACAGGCACACCAGAGCGGGCACCAATCTGCACTGATGCAATATTCCATGCTAATCCACCTTGAAAACACCTGAAAGGACTTAAATACGTGTACTATACAGGCATCCCACTGAGACAGTGGGAATAGGAGCAGACCTGTAATTACCAAGTAAAGACAATAAAATCACACGTACTCCCACCACCTGCGGTTCTAAATGAGGAGAAGTGTTAGTTACACTGTTGTATTTCTATAGCATCTGAGGAGAAAAAGCAGAGGGTGTAACGAGCTACCAGACTTGCGATAAGCAGATTCAAGTGCATTCACAATATACCCCAATTTACCAATCCGCGAGGAGGGACGCAGAGGGAAGCACAGTTGAAGTTTTGCATTTCCCTTTAATTTGGGGAACAAAGAATATGCCTCAGAAAAATTTGTGTCGTTTCACAGACCTCAGCCATTTGCCACCTCCATGTGGAAAGATGTATCATGGAGAGAGGAAAGGTGCACAGTGGCTGGAAACTTTTGCCATGACATTGCAGAAGATCTGAATCTGGGTGGCTTGGGCTGAATTTTAATCACCAAGTGCCTGCTTTGCCATGTGGTAAGGGGGAGTTCACAGGACTGCTAGCAGAGCTGCTGTTTGAAAGAGATCTACAGAAAATGTCCCTTTCTTCTTATATAGACTTAAGAAATCTTAAGGATATTGATATGAAAATAGAATGGTGAAAGAAAGATATTCCCCAAAGTAGGTTCCTCCATGAAGGCTCTCCTGAGGGGAAGACTGAGGTTTTTTTCATGTCTTTTAATGCTCTATTTTCAGTACTTTTAAAAGAGTATTGGTCATGAAAGTTTTTTCTTTATTCACCTCTTTGATTGCTATTGGTGTGGTGTTAGGTGGTTGAGATTCCTTTTGTGGTAGAAAGGTCTTTCCAGAGAGGATGTTGCTGTAGTGCTTGCTTTGGATGCTCAAAGTTTGCATTCAGAAATATCATGCAGCCTTTTCACTGGGGACCCAGACTGAGGCACAGGTAATTCAAAAGCTGTCAAATATGCATTTTCTTATGGGGCAAAATCATAGTCCACATTATCTTACTCATTTTATCAACAGGACAGTTTGTTGAAGCATTTTCTTGGGTCAATGGATAAATATTTTAATTCTTTCCTCAGATGGAGCAGGTTAAATAGGACAATTTATAAGTATATTCTTAAATAGACTTCTGAATGGAAACTTTTGTGGATTCAAAACTGATTTTCTGACACTAAAATTGTGCTTTGGACTCATTCTAAGGCAAGAGCGTTAATCTCTTCTGGACAGACAGGCCCTTTGGAAATCATTCACTTAGAAGGAGAAGGAAAAAAGCACCCTGAAAGCCATTTTCTTTATTCACACAAAACGGAATGTCATGGAGAAAATGATGAGCAAGTGTGTGTGCAATCATGTATTTATTTATCGGAATCCCACACTGCAAATTTTGTAGGTACAGAAGATGATGAGAAAGATAAGGTACTGAAATGATTGTTTAAACTGAAATTGAGTCTCACCCACTGCAGAGTTTGAATTAAACAAAAATAACCCAAAGCAGCAATGTAATAACCTTAAGTGAGCCACTTTTTAAGCAGCTTATACATAATGGAATTCTCCCAGCTTTTTACAAATGTTCCACATATGTTCAGATAATCATCAAACTGATGGGCTTTCCTTGCAGATGCCTGAAAATAAACGCTGATCTCAAACCCTGACTGCGTCTTCTTTCATTCACCTGTACATCCAGCTTCCACACGATGTTCTTTATCCAAGTATCTAAGTGCTTTCAGTAGACCAGAGCATCCTGGTTTTATAGATATATAAATATGTTTTATAGCCACTGTAGGGATTTCTATGCTACGATACACTAATGGTTCACCCAAGCAAGGTACTGTGGCCATAACAGTGATCGGTGCTGGATGTTTCAGCGCATAGAAAGGCTCCAGTGTCTCTCTGAACTAGGTAACCTATAAATTGTGTAACATTACCAGTGCTGACTCCTTATTATTTTCTTCTGGTGAGTGCCACTGTGGAGATAATATGCCAAAAAAATAATAATTCTTAATTGTTAAGTACCATTTTCAGTTTCAAAGACATGTAGTAAAAGCAAATAGCAGCCTAGGAAAAAAAACCTGGAAGACAGGGAGAAAGGCTCTAACAAGGAAATAGTTATGAAGCAGAAGTATAAATCCTGTTACAGATGAGTCTGAAAACAGGGCTCAAGGCAAATCTGGTCTGTGCAGACTCCAAGGACATTTAGATTTGGATTTAGTAAGGCAGACTCTACCTATCATCTCATTAGCCTATGAATACAATTATAGCAGAACTACCTTGATTAGCCTAGCCCCGAAAAAAAGGCAGAAACAACCCATTTTCTTTAGCTCATCTGTTCATCTGAGAGGCACAGGAAACACCTGGATCTAGATGGCAGCACTGGGGACATTGGTGAAAAGAGATTTAGGCCAGGTGGGCTGCAGCAGCAGAAGATCTCAGAAATGTGCTCCTCCTTGATCTGTTATTAGACATTTTCCAAGCAGCGCTGAGTTGCGCCTTCAGCTGAACTCGCTGCATCCTCGGCTTCGAGTCTCACGCGCAGAACAGCAGCCAGCAAGTGACAGAAGGCAAGTGTGCTGCCTGTGCTGATGCAGCCTCTTTCTATCAAAGGGAAAAGTGCCCGGACTTGAAAGAGACTCACTGTGACTGAGTAACACAGTGTCGGTTCCTCTAATGAATGCCGATCTGAGCGCGTGATGGGTAATTAGCGACTTTGATACCTGTGGGGAGCAGGCCATGATTTTCCTGTCAGGAGCTTCAGTGCAGAAGACACATCATTACTGCACTCAATGCTGATTATTACCATACCTGCTCAGTGCGATTTCATACTGCTTTTGGGGAGAAAAACAAAAATGCTGTGAAGAGGTGGAGGGGTTTCTCTTCCCACCCCCCTTTCCCCTTTCTTTATTTTTGTTTTGTTGAGAAAAAGGAGAGCACCTCTGTGCTTTCACACAAAATTGTCCGTCTTATAAGAAGATGAAATTGAAGGATGGAAAGAACCTGACAAGTATCCACTGAAAACAATTCTTTAAAGCAGCAAAACACATCCACAATGCATCTGTATCAGCAGAGATCAATAGAAGATGATGTTACTGTGATGTCTGTGTACGCATTTGCCCATCTTACGTGTCCAAGATAGGAACAACACGTTCCTGTTAAATACATCTCAGGAGACAGAGGAATTCAACAGACCTCCCCAGTTCTCTTAATAAAATCCCGAAGGAGTCAGAAAGATAGATTAAAAGAAAAAGAAAAAATGCTAGAAGAGGGCTAGGTTACACCCTTGGGAAAGATGAGGTACTTCCAGTGGCCACAGCTCACAAAAACCCTTCAACATGCAGGTTGCAGTTCTCTGCTGAGCTGTAGTGGACTGCTGAGCATCCTCTTGTCTCCTGGTGTCTTGAAACACTGGCCAAGCTCCACTGGAGATGTGCAGTGCACCTGTAGCTGGGGAGGCAGGATGCACACTGGGCTACGCTGGGATCCATGATACTCATCAATGTGGAGTGGCTAATTAAGGCACTGAGGCTGAGGGCTGATTTTGTTGCACACATATCTCAGTGCAGTGCCTAATTCACTAAATGGCTCTCAATCACTTCCTTCATTTTAAATACAGTAGACATGATACGAACCCAATATTTTGCAAAAATGGGATGAGAGGGTGCAGGAAAAGATTAATGCAGAACTATTTGTGCATTTGCCATGGCTCACGCATGCTCGCTTGGTTAAATAGCTTTTCCTGGTGTGGAAATGCACAGGGTGATTTATTTCCCTTTCATAAATAAAAGACTTGTGATGGATGATTGGCTATTTTCTTTCATACAAACTATGACATCCTAACGTTTGAAGCGAAGATCTGAGTTCAGCTTCCTGTGGACTGCTTTGACTTGCTCTGATACCTGCTCTGTGGGGAGCTGCTGTTGACATCAGTATTTCTGCAGCCCCTCACTTGGAGGTTTTGGATACCTCAGCATCATCACTGATTATTTTACTCTCACAAGTCCCAGTAAACTCAAAGTTAAGATGGATTATGTTAGTTGTCCAAACTTCAGTGTAAGTATGAGGTGTAACAGAGAATGATCTCAAAGTGTCCACAGTCCCAGCAGAGTGCTGGTCCCATCAGGTTCTATTGCCCTTCTCCAGGCAGGAGCACATTGTGGGCTTGTCATCATTGCACCTCATCCATCTCAGCTAAACAAAAAACCGGCAGAAATTATTTCCACAGGAGCAAAACTGAGCAAGCAAGGTGAGCATCACTGCAGACCATCAGCTCCTGGAACGTCCCAGGGTGTCCTCACCTGGGGAGGACACACCAGGTTTCTCATCAGTTCCTTTTCATTTAGAGCACTCTGGTAGAAAAGTTTGATAAGGGAGATTTCATCTTCTGCTATGCAAACCAATGATAATTTCCAGGTTTGAAAGCTGGTCTCTTACAAGAAGTACACTTCTTGTCTGGAGGAAGACTCTCTATCCCAGGTTAGAATCTGTGTGCACAGTGTAGTTACACTTTCAGTCGGCTTTTCCTCCAGTGCATTCTTCAGTTATTGCTTATTTTTGACATTGAAGACAATAAACTTTTCCAATAATGATCCTGATAATTATAGCCATCTCACTCAGTCTTAACCGACAGGTGATTGTATCCTAATTTGGGATCAATGGGAAGTTAAAAGAATATACTTATTAAACTTAATAAGGATAAGTTACTAGTTAATGATGTGAAAATTATGTCACCAATAACTGTGTAATTACGTTCTTATTAATGCATTCAAACATCTTGCCATTTAATTGGCATTTAACAAGCTCATTATAGCAAGATAATTAGATAGCCATTAATTGGTAAAACACTGATTGACATGTAGTATGCTAATAGATGTCTAGTGTGGTATAGTAGTCTTGCTATATGGTAATTTAATGCTTTCATGCTCCTATCAATTTGGTCGTTTAAAATATACAAATGTAATGCATTATAAAGTGATTGTATATTTATTGGCAAAGTCATCATGACTGAATCAGAGTCAATGGATTATTTGCATACGTGTTTCTCTCACATTTCAATACAACCTCTGCTGGCATTTGTAGGAACTACAATAAACAAACGAGTTCCTGGGATGTCCTTTAATCTCTAACTTGCAAAATGAAGCAGAAATGTCCAAGGAGTGGTTTATGACCAAGGAGTGGCTCTTGAAGCACAGCTGAACTGAGGAAGTTCAAAAGCTGAACTGAGGAAGCTCAAACTGAGGAAGTTTGATCACAGCTGATCAAAAGGAAGGTCTTGCTGGATAATCCTGGGCCTGGTAGAAATAAAGCAGCACCAGTCACTGAAGTGGCATCATCAGCATGCCCAGGGGTGTAGCTGTGTGTTCTGCACAACCCAGCAAGGATCTGGTACCCCATGGGGAACTGCTGTCACCTCCCACCTGTGGGTCACCACCAGAGCATGACTCTCTGTCAGTGGTGTTGGCCTGAGATTCGAGTTTGCTGCCTGTAGGATCAGGAAAGTTGATGCTTCTCTTCTAAGAGTTATGGTGCCTTAAAATCTTATAAATGTACAAAGGCAAAGCCTGGACTTTCCTATTCTGAAGTTCTAACTGCATGTTGCTACCAAGCAGGCTTGAAGTGTTCTGAGGTCTGCCTGGAGCTGTAATTCTGTTGATGGCTGCTAAGCGATGTACAAACATAAAGACCAACCCATTATCTTAATTATCCTTCCCTATATCATCCCTGTGACAGTTTGGGGTTTTGTGACACTCAGAAGATGATCTGGAATTATGTGCTGTCCACTTAATGTCAGAGCTTGTTCACATCTGTATAATACACACCTCTTTTTTTCTAGGAAGGTTGTCAGATCCATTGAAACTAGATAGAGAGTTCAAGGATGTAATATTATTATTATATGCATTACGCTATCAGCTAAAGGTCCAGCAAAAATCAGTTTCCATTCATGCTGGGAACTGTATAAGCACAGAGACAGAGATCCTGCCCTGCTGTCAAAATCGACTGGACAGCCAAAGGGCTTGTGGTGGAAAGTCAATGTCAGGAGGGAGGAGAGGACAGAAATTAATATTGCAATCTATGCTAACACATAGAGACAAAAAGGGTTCTGAAATGGGACTTTGAGAAGTCCAAAATACAGAAAATTAATGTCTCACTGCTGCCCCAATGCCTCATTCCAAACCACTGCCCTGGGCAGCCTGCTTCCCTGGCATGTCTCACATCCCCAGGTCGTGCAGCACTGGCAGCCCTCGGATCTCTGTCAGCACCTGGGCACAGCCTGCATTGCCAGCAGCTCCTCTGCAGCACCTGGGCTGGAGATGTTTGGGCTCAGAGAGAGGAACTTCCTGGGACTGACTCTGAAGTGGGCTCATTGTGCAGAACAGGAGATCTCGATTAAGCATAGAATCATCAGAAATAATGAATTAACTTATAATACATTTCCCCAGCTACCACAAGATTGGTCCCAATGGTGCATTAAGTGGAAATGATAATGTGAGTCTGACTGCAATGATGACGTGAATGTTGTTAATGTTCATATCACCATTAGCTCAGGGGGGAGGAGGGTGGAGTTTTACCTAGAATTTTGCAAACAGCATGTGGCTACTGTAACATTTAGAAGAATCCTTTTAATTCTCTTTCCATTATTTTTAATTTCAAAGACTAGGAGAATTACAGGAATGGCTGGTTCACTAAAAATAGCCATGATGTGACCATGGAGATACAAGCTTTTCTTGAGAAGACAGTCAGCATTGCAGGGTATACCACAGGGTGTTTTGCTTAGCTATGGCATCATTCATCCAATTATAGGTAGTGAAAAAAGGCTTGAAAAACATGGTGTGTTTCTATTAGCAGAAAATTTTAGCAGGACGCTAGGGAGAACGTTTTGCTTCTTCCAGCCATCATAGTAAGAAAAGAGATATACTGCATTGAGAAGTAAAGGGGACAGGTTGCTCTGAAAAACCTGGCAGTGCTAAGGTTGTGGGTCAGCTGAGGTGCAGGGTGTGATACAGTGGGGGTGTAAGGGCAATGGACAGGGATGGGACTGGGCAGCTGNGGCTCTTGAAGCACAGCTGAACTGAGGAAGTTCAAAAGCTGAACTGAGGAAGCTCAAACTGAGGAAGTTTGATCACAGCTGATCAAAAGGAAGGTCTTGCTGGATAATCCTGGGCCTGGTAGAAATAAAGCAGCACCAGTCACTGAAGTGGCATCATCAGCATGCCCAGGGGTGTAGCTGTGTGTTCTGCACAACCCAGCAAGGATCTGGTACCCCATGGGGAACTGCTGTCACCTCCCACCTGTGGGTCACCACCAGAGCATGACTCTCTGTCAGTGGTGTTGGCCTGAGATTCGAGTTTGCTGCCTGTAGGATCAGGAAAGTTGATGCTTCTCTTCTAAGAGTTATGGTGCCTTAAAATCTTATAAATGTACAAAGGCAAAGCCTGGACTTTCCTATTCTGAAGTTCTAACTGCATGTTGCTACCAAGCAGGCTTGAAGTGTTCTGAGGTCTGCCTGGAGCTGTAATTCTGTTGATGGCTGCTAAGCGATGTACAAACATAAAGACCAACCCATTATCTTAATTATCCTTCCCTATATCATCCCTGTGACAGTTTGGGGTTTTGTGACACTCAGAAGATGATCTGGAATTATGTGCTGTCCACTTAATGTCAGAGCTTGTTCACATCTGTATAATACACACCTCTTTTTTTCTAGGAAGGTTGTCAGATCCATTGAAACTAGATAGAGAGTTCAAGGATGTAATATTATTATTATATGCATTACGCTATCAGCTAAAGGTCCAGCAAAAATCAGTTTCCATTCATGCTGGGAACTGTATAAGCACAGAGACAGAGATCCTGCCCTGCTGTCAAAATCGACTGGACAGCCAAAGGGCTTGTGGTGGAAAGTCAATGTCAGGAGGGAGGAGAGGACAGAAATTAATATTGCAATCTATGCTAACACATAGAGACAAAAAGGGTTCTGAAATGGGACTTTGAGAAGTCCAAAATACAGAAAATTAATGTCTCACTGCTGCCCCAATGCCTCATTCCAAACCACTGCCCTGGGCAGCCTGCTTCCCTGGCATGTCTCACATCCCCAGGTCGTGCAGCACTGGCAGCCCTCGGATCTCTGTCAGCACCTGGGCACAGCCTGCATTGCCAGCAGCTCCTCTGCAGCACCTGGGCTGGAGATGTTTGGGCTCAGAGAGAGGAACTTCCTGGGACTGACTCTGAAGTGGGCTCATTGTGCAGAACAGGAGATCTCGATTAAGCATAGAATCATCAGAAATAATGAATTAACTTATAATACATTTCCCCAGCTACCACAAGATTGGTCCCAATGGTGCATTAAGTGGAAATGATAATGTGAGTCTGACTGCAATGATGACGTGAATGTTGTTAATGTTCATATCACCATTAGCTCAGGGGGGAGGAGGGTGGAGTTTTACCTAGAATTTTGCAAACAGCATGTGGCTACTGTAACATTTAGAAGAATCCTTTTAATTCTCTTTCCATTATTTTTAATTTCAAAGACTAGGAGAATTACAGGAATGGCTGGTTCACTAAAAATAGCCATGATGTGACCATGGAGATACAAGCTTTTCTTGAGAAGACAGTCAGCATTGCAGGGTATACCACAGGGTGTTTTGCTTAGCTATGGCATCATTCATCCAATTATAGGTAGTGAAAAAAGGCTTGAAAAACATGGTGTGTTTCTATTAGCAGAAAATTTTAGCAGGACGCTAGGGAGAACGTTTTGCTTCTTCCAGCCATCATAGTAAGAAAAGAGATATACTGCATTGAGAAGTAAAGGGGACAGGTTGCTCTGAAAAACCTGGCAGTGCTAAGGTTGTGGGTCAGCTGAGGTGCAGGGTGTGATACAGTGGGGGTGTAAGGGCAATGGACAGGGATGGGACTGGGCAGCTGAGGGTTTGTGGTTATTGACAGAACTTTGCTTAGGTGCATGAATGGGATAGATTGGAAGCGTGGATTGGAACAGAGGACCATGCACAGGTTTTAGATGGTGGCCTGGGGAAGATGACTGGGGTGGGAAGGGATGTACCACAGTGGAGGTGGGCTACCAGAGCTTGGCCCACATGGTGTGAGTGGCACAGGAAGGGATCTGGCTGGCAGGGGGGTAAGGCAGGGGATGATGGGCTGGGGGATGCAGCTGTGGCATGGTGGAATTAGCCCTCTCACCATTCCCATTGGGCCCCATTTCCCAGAAGGAGGAATCCCAGTGCTACCACCAATGGCAAGTCAGCAAGAGAGCCTTTAGCAAAATGCAAACTTCTGAGAAAAAAAAAAAGATCCCTGTAAGTACAGGTCAAATAAGCCCAAGGGACAAACTTTCCTACAGTTCAGGTAACTTGGAGAAGTGCCTTTGAATGCAGTGGGAACACGCAGTGATGAGCAGAACAGGTTGCTCACCCCCAGGCACAGTAATTCCTGTGTTTTCTCCAACACTCCTTTTTATTTTGAATTAGAAGCCAAGAGCAGGTAGGCAGCTCCTGAAATCATTTGCTTACAAGCCCTGATACCCATCTGGGATCAGGATGGAAATCAGATTAAGCTTGTTTGTGTGTTAAATGTTAGGGAAAAAATTACTTGTTCTAATAAGGGACAAGGGCTGGAATGTGCTCCCCAAAGTGGACAGCCCTTATACTTATCTGCCTGAGTCAACTCTGAGCACACCAGACCCTTCCCTCATCACTGTTCTGCCTTCCCATCCTTCCAAGTCACCCTTTACCTCCCACCACACAAAAAAGATGGGATTAAAGAAAAAAAAAGTACTCCTAGCAAAATGCCAGGGTTTTAAATTAAATTTAAAACAGTTTAATTGCCTAATTGCTCAGCTATTTTGTGCAGTTTATTAACAGAAGCAATTCTTCGGCAGTCATGCCAACATAGCAGAAAATTGGCATTTGAGCCAGGGGGAATTAAAGAGGCAGAGTGCGGAACTAAAACAAAAAGAATGCCTCGAACCTAGTGGAACAGACATTTGAGGCTTTCATCTCATTTTTATCTCTTTCCCTAATCTGCTGTAGAAAGATCAAGGCTTGGTTTTGCTTTTTAATGTGGGAATGACAGTTGCTCATCACCACTGCCTTTGCATTTGGAAAAGTACTGGATTTCCAAAGAAATGAATGTTTAAGGAAGCAGCACATTTACAAAGAAAACAAAATGCAATTCTTGCCAATAATATTGGCATCTTTTAGAAGAGTTAATTCGAGGGCATTTTTCATAATAAACCTCGGTTTTAAATATGCGTGTGTGTATTCAAACAAAACTAGCAAATCATCCATATAAATGAATGCATGCACTGACTGAAGAGATTAATATTCAGTTATAATATACTACACTCATCATATGCGCCTTCCTTACCATACAGAGGGAAAAATAGAAAGGAGAGGAGAAGGCAGTCATGATGCAAAATAAATAATCCAATATTTATTGCCTGTAGAAGAGAAATGCTAGTTGACTATGGATGATGCTATTGCTCTAATCTTCAGGGCTGCATCCAAGTACCCATCTGTGGAGCTCTTGGTATGTCCTTGCTGATATCTCCTCTCTTTTCAGGAGAGGCAGCCACTTGGGAAGCTCTTGTCAGGTGTTCTACAGCAGAGATATTAAGAAGGGAAACCCATAAAAACTACTGGGATTTCAGTGTAAGTTGATTTCCTATGTGTATAAAGGATGCAAACAACTCACTGTTTTGGGAAGGATTTCTATAGCTGTGATGAACCTTCTGTGTCACGGCTCACCCTGCCTCAAACGGAGAGTCCTGTGCACAGCAATCGCTGAGATGGTGTCCAGGACAGCTTTTGTTATTGCTGTTAGTCAGGGTCAGGGTTACACCCCCGTGTATTTAAAGCAGACTGCTGGCCATGGTGTGGATAGCTGGAATATGCAACTGCGAGAGTGGTGTTCACAAGCTGAATTCCCTGCTGGTGTCTGGTAAATTGGGGCCACTTAAGAAATGACACATTGCAGGTGAAAATGAGCTAGAGCAGAGACCCTCATTTCTGTGTTTGAAATGCATTTCAAGATGCCCCTTTACATTTACAGGAAGGTCTGCTCGAAATAGCAACTAAATCATTCCAGATGTATGAGCGCATCATGGTAAACAGATTTTTCCAGATTGCATTCGTCCTGCGCAATTTGGCAGGTTTCCTGGGGAGACCCAGAGCAGCCCTGGGGTGTGTCCCCACCTCAGAGGGAGCCGAGGCTGAGGGTGGTGTGAGCACAGCCCCACTCTGCAGGGACGGGGAGAGGAGCGGCCTCTGGGGCAGCATCACGCAGGAGCTGCTATTCCAGGCTCTGTCTGCCCCCACACAGCACCAGCAGCTGGCGAGCGATCAGTGCGTGACAATACCTGGGAATAAAAAAAGGGCAACACTTGCTGGATTTACGCTGAGCAGCGTGCCCAATAAAAGTGTCTCTTCCGTGAGATAATCCTGATGCCTCCAGTGCTGATGGCAGAGTGAGAAATAAATGCCAGCCAACCTCACTGGGGCTGAAGGCTCTCAGAGAGCCAATGGAATGATAACAACTTTATCCAGAACACTCAATGCCCTGTTTCTCCCTTAATTTCATCACTCAGATATCTCAGGGTTTTTTTCCTGTACATAGAAAGGACACGGTTACATCGCACTGTGGATGAAGCCAGCTGTAATAATTATTCAGTCAGAGAAGTCGAACTTCTCCCTCCTTGAATTTTTGCAAACAACCCCGCCTCAATTTTAGTTCAGACAAAATATCTTTGATATATTTTGACATATGACATTTTAATGCATTTCTCTATCTGACAAACTGACATTTTCCATGAGACACGGGTGTTTCCTGTGAATAGACTTATTTAGGTGCTAACTGTTTGTTTCCGAAACACAGTTTCAATGGAAAATGGTCACACTGGCTCCATTCTTTCATCATGTGGAGAACAGGTAAATTTACCTTCTCTCCTGGCGAGCTTTTGTGATGCCATCTTCCATTCATGGTCTGCTTGTTTCAGCCCTTGGCTATAGCTGTAGAGGAAAGCAATGTAGGTGACAGTCAGATCTGTATATCCTTGGGCTAGAAATTTGGGAATCATGAAGAGCAGTAGCCCTGGTGACATTCAAAACAATATCCCACTCACAGATGAGTGGGATTTTAACCTAGAGTTGAAGGGGAAGCTCCCAGCCTTAACACTCGTTCCCTGTAGATGTGAAGGCATGAGGTGAAGCACTCTGCTCTTCCAGTAACACACAACTGCAATTTCTTCTGGCATTTTTGCCTCTTGTCCAGAAAGATGGTGAATGGGGCATTCAGCTTCCTATCTGTTCGACACTTCTGACACCAGGTGATGACCACACATTCATTTTCTCTCAACCTCTGTTCATCTTTCTGTACTGAGATGGTTTATCTCAAGCTTTGCATTTGTCACTATGAAAAAGTGCATTTCCCCACGGGAAAACACATGTGTTTGAGCCAGGAAGCACCTGATGAGGGCAGAGAGATATAAGTGCAGCCAGGACACGGTAAGTAAAGCAGCACAGGGTTGCTCTGTGAGCCACAGGACATCACAGCAGCACCAGGCACTGATAAGAAGCATGGAAAGGCATCCGAAGACCTGAAAGCTGAGATATGTGCTGCCACGGGCCATCACCCAAGCTCTGTGTGCCGTGACATGTGGCACTGCTGCTGTCCTCGCAGTCCTGCCAGACCCTGCAGGGCGCAAGGAGGGGAGCAGCCTCCAGCTCTCCAGTGTCCCCAGCAGACACTGCAGGAGATGGAGGCTCTGTGTGCTCAGAAGTGCTGCTCCTGCCTTGAAAGAACACCTTGATGCACCTGAGAAGAAAGAGTTTGCATCACGGTGAGCTGTGACCCACTTTTAGGGCCGCTCTTGGCGCGGTGCAGGCGCTGGGCACGGTGCTCAGAGCCCTCCTCAGATACGGCACTGCCCAGGCAGCGCTCCGGGAACCTCCCCACTACTAAATCTAAATCTCGTCTAGCCTGCAAACAGCCCTAAAGGACCCTGTTTCATAGTGAATTTCCACTGATTTTGACCCCTAATTCACTTTGATTCTCCCGCAGATCCCAGCTCGCAGCCCCTGGAGGCGGAGGATGCTGGAGGATCCACACAGCAGCCTGAGACTCCTCACGGCCCCCGAGATTTCCAGCTGAACCCGTGCCATTTGCTTTCTGTGCTGCAGTCCTTCTGCCAAGTGCGTGTCCTGATTTTTTGTCCTCCAGGTTCGGCGCCATTCATCTTGCAAATGCCCCACAGCACAAAGTCCACCTCTTTTCTGTTCTCCTTCTGTGATCTCTCTCTTTCGATTCAAATGTGTGTTTGACAGAAGTCAAACTCCTCTGTTCCTCATGCCCCAGATGAGTGACCTAGAAAAAAGACCGCAGGTAACCCCTCAGACCCATCTTTTTATATCCCATGCCAAAGCTCAGGTCATGGATCACTCAGGTGCTTTTTTAAGGATGATTGAAAAATAATATTTCAGCTCACTGGCAGTACTAAAAAATATGTATAGAACAGGTGTGGGAGATACAGCCCAATCCTCCTCCTTTTCATTGCAGCTTTGGTGAATAGAAAAGTTGACAGGCAAAATGATATTTCACTTTTGTTTTTCAGCTTTATTTAATACTTTAAAACTGGTAAAAAAATATAAAACATATAAACCCCAGAAGTTTTCTTTTTTCAATCAGTCTTTTGAGAAAGAATAAATTACTTTTATTTATTAATTGATTTCTCCCCACCTATCTGCAAAGTGTTTCACTTGACCTGACGTGCCCCTCTGGGCTGAAAAACCTCTGTGCTGGTCTGAAAATTGTTGCTGGGCTACCTCAGCCGGGTGCAGGTGTAACTACATCAATGTATGAGAAATGGCATTAGAGTCCTCCAGAGCCTGGGAATTGTTGGGTGGAGAATGAAGCTGGAGGTCTTCTCTCTGCCCACTTTTTTTGTGTTTCTGTCTCCGAATTTGTCTGAAGGGCACTGTCTCCCATGGCTGGGATGGAACACCCTGCCAGAACACCCTCCCACCCCACCACCCAGCAAGAGGGAACAGACTGCAAAAGTTGGGTTTGATGTTCCTGCAGGCAGAGGCACAAAGAGGTGAAGTGTAATCTCCACTACAAATCTGGCTGATTCTCCTTTAAGGCTAAAAGAATGGAGTCCATGAAGCAGGGAAGATCAAAGTGCTGGCATTTAGATGTGGATTGTAACTGTGAAAAAGGTTTGGCCCTCAGGCAAATCCAGAATTAAGCTCTCATTTCAGGTTTGATGGTAACAGATTCCCACCAGTGGATCTGTGAGGTGCCCACCAGCCTGGAAAACACATGATCTGGTCCTGAAAAGCCAAGTCTTTTATATGTGGGCTCCAAATAAAGGATTAACACTTTAGAGGGAGAAAAAAAATGTTGGCTTCAAGCATACAAATCCCTACCACCCACAGTCATATTAATATAGCTTATAGATCAGTGGGAGGTTATGCTCAGGTCATGTCTCTGTTTTCCAATGTATCCCTTGGATGCAGAACTGGGAAAATAACAGCTCCTGTAAACTTCTCTGGTTACTGAAGTTTTCTGGGAAAAATCAGATATGAACACCTGGCTGAACCTCCACCTTCCAAAGTTACTGAAACTTCAAATCCTACCCATATCCCAAGAGAAAATGTCAATATTGAGACAATTTCCTAATTTTTAATGTTCATTTCATGTTTTTAAATAAAAATAATGGATAGTTAATATAACAGCCCAGTAATCAAACACACTTAGTTCCTATTGAAAAGGAAATGGGTTATGACTCTACACGCAGGCAGTGTATCATTTCTTCTAAAAAGAAGTCCTCAAATAATAATTGATTTTAAAAGAAATGGTTTCTTTGGCTAATCCACAGCTTCACTCTGCTGTGGCCAAATTGTTTTCCTGTGAGGACTAGCATATGATACAGATCTGGTAGAATGTTTTATTTTGGACAACATAATTGCATTAATTGGGACGGCCAATGATCAATGTTAATTAAAAAAAAACCCAAAAAACCAAAACCCCCCAAAAAACCAAACTACAATGGCATACCATTTCAAAGCTTTCCAAGAAAATATTTGAGTAATGAAGCCATTTTAGGCCTGTAGTTAACCCTTCCATCTGCAGCTCTGTTAAAGTAATCCTCAGCTACGCTTGTACATGCACAGCTGGCCCCGTTAATTTTAACTGGTGTTATCACAGGGCCAGAGAAAGTGAAGAAGTGCAGTTGACTGCAATCATTCTCTCCCTCCCTTCCTCATCTGAAGTGATGGAGAATGGATCCTGACAGAAACACTTGGTATAACCCAATGGATATTTTCACATCTTACTACAGGGACACAGTGAACTGCAAGATCCTTCTAGGAGGACCTGTGGGATGAGTCCTTCCCCTTGGTAGACCCACTGGCCAACTTCTCCTTGTGCCTGATCCTGCAGGTATCACATCATTAGGGCTCATTAAGGGTTCTGTGAGAGTCTGTGATGAAAACCTGACTTCTGGCAACAGGAATATGGAACGTGAAATACTGAGGGCCAGACTGGGATAGATACCCTTCCTTGCTTTGAAGCTGGCAGATTGGCAGATTAGTAATGACCTGTGCTAAGTTTTGATGGCCTTAAGAAAGTGTCCTGAGCCACAGAGAAACTGGAAACATTATGGTTTGAGCAGCTCTTTAATGCAGACTGTTTTGAATCAGTCACTTCCTCCTGCCCCAATAATCTTTCTTGCTAGGAAAACCTGTTGACTAACATTGTCAGAAGTGAGTGTGTGCAGTGGGAAGCCAGGGATGCATCCATCTTCTGACAGTAGGAGCTGCTGTAGCATTGTACATGTCCCTGCAGACACCCAGATTAATGGTTTGACCTGGTTCCAAGAGCTAAAAAGTGTTTGTGGCAGAGGCTTTGTCACAAAAGGCTGCCAAAATATTCTGCCAGACAGCAATAAACTCAATTTACATTATAACTTAACACTTCTTTACCCCTCGCCCTCCTGCCAAGTATGACAACAGAACGTGCAGGAGTCTGCAGCACAGTATAGGAAAAACCATCTAACATTTTCAAGCAGAAAATTCCTGTGAAAAACCAACTCACTCTTGCAAAGAGCTGCTGGAAACTTCTGGAAAGCACTTTTCATATTGTCCTTTCGCCAGAAACAACCTCCTTTCTAGCTCCAGGTATGTACAGAAGACATTGAGCAAAATCCCCTTGCTTTGTTCCTGCCCTGTTTCCATTATATCAGAAACACAAAGGTCCTGGCTCATCTCATGTGGCATGGCTCACACTGTTTAAGAAGTGCAAAAGGAATTTCAGTCAATGATCAGTGAAGTTTCCTCTTCAATGGCGAAGGTACACACTCATGTTAAGTGTTGAAAAGCATTAAAAACTATTTTGTTGCTTGTGTTTCTATCTGTATTTAGATCTGAATTAACTAGCACTTCACAGTATTTTTGAACTTGAGAATATTTTAGTTGGTTCCTGAAGAGCAAAGCCAACAGTCCCCATTAAGGAAGCACAACAGACGTCCAGAGGACACAATGAAGAGCGGTTCATGGAAGCAATTCAATTGCTGCTGGAATTCTGCTGTCTTCACAATTGCTCTGCTACAGTGACCTCCAAACTCTGGTAGGGGCATTAGAAACACCAGAGCCAACTCTGCTCAAAAAATATTTAGCATGAGGGAAACAGGTTCAAATGGAATGAAAAGCAGAGCATCACCAAATTGCAGCAACGCACAAGATCTGCCTGTGTTTCCAGAATAAATAATGTATTGACAACATCAGCTGTGTGTATCTGTGCAGTAGCCAGCCATTTTCACTACTTTTAATGCATACAGCCATATTTTGTCTCCAGCACCTGACTAATGCTGTAATTGCTGCATTAAACCCCTCATATTTTCTAATAAGAGAAATCCTTCTCTGTACAGTTCTAAGGGAGCTCTTTTTTTTTCTTTTTTTTTTGTAGTAGTAGTAGTAGTAGTAGTAGTAGTAGTAGTGGTAAATTCACCTACATGCACACAGATTCTAATATGACCTCTTACTTCAATGCTCAGTTTCCTCTGTACCAGTCTGGACAGCTAATGACAAAGAGCTATCTGTTTTCCTCCCCCTCCAGACCTAGCTGAGAAAGGCCTGGTGACTGTTGTACTCCAGTATCTTTGAAGGAAGATTTTTTTGTTAATATGGTTGTCTGAAAAAAGGCCTGTGTGTTTATGGCCAGCTCGGAGGACAAGCAGAAAGGACACACAGATTTCTGGGTGTTGGCACTGACATACCACAGAGTTTTGCCGTTGCCACTCCTAAATTTATAAGCAGTTTGGAATGAAAGCTATGCTGGGCAATCAGGCTCTTATTTTATGATAAGCAAGTATAGAAAACAGTGTGATTTCCCAATGAGAAAATGGTGGGTACAAGTTTTCTGAGCTGGAAATGAAAATAAAAAGCATGCCCGTGTGTTCAATCTGGAGCAAGCATCCATCAGTTTAACTCCAGCAGGAAAACACAATGGTCTCCTGGACGTCTGGGACTGTCTCAAACAATCCACTCTTCCATTAGTGGTAGCGATTTCCTTTCTTTTTCGACACACAGACACAGTTTTGTCAAGCACCGAGGCTTAATAGCAGGACAAAGTGGTTCCCTCCTCAACTCCTGCCTCCAAATCAACCACTGTGGCTGTCACCATGAGCTAACTACCAAAAGCATCTTTGGTGATCAAGGGGGAAGAGCTTAGTGGTCCAGCTGAGGTCCTGCCAGGGAATAGTCTACAACAACAAATAATACATGCCTGAGGCCAGGCTTGCATTGACCTTCTGTTGGAAACCCTGTCAAATAGACTGGTCCAGAAGACTGCACCCCTTTCTGTCCTTGCGGATTTGTGGCTGTGAGGCGTCTCCCTGGGCGTGTGCTCCAGGCTGAACTTGTGTGGATTTGTGGTTTCCCTCTCAGCAGCTTGACAGGCAGCCTGCTCTCACCAGCACAAAGAACTGCTTCTTAAAGGAATCTACAAGGCAAATATCTTTTGTCTGCCTTGTTCTGGTAACAAAGGCAACACAAATTACTCGGAAGGCTGAAATGAAAATGGAGAATGAA
>VYZR01127807.1:264-15164 GCA_013400675.1 Oxylabes madagascariensis
GCGGGTCCGGCCGGGGTTCTTGTTACAGGCGGGTCCTGCCGGGGGTTCTGGGCCAGGCGGGTCCGGCCGGGGTTCCCGTACAGGCGGGTCCGGCCGGGGTTCCCGTACAGGCGGGTCCGGCCGGGGTTCCTGTACAGGCGGGTCCGGCCGGGGTTCTTGTACAGGCGGGTCCGGCCGGGGTTCCCGTACAGGCGGGTCCCGCTGTGCTCCGCCCCGTGCCCGCCGAGCCTGGGCCCGGCCGCGCTGAGCCCGCGGAGGTTGTGCCGGGCCCCGCGGCAGCAGCGGGATTGCCGCTCACGCCGCACCCGGGGCACGGCTCCTGCGCCCAGCCCCGCCGGGAAAGGGCGGGTTTGGAGCTGGCAGAAGTGAACAGAACTGCGCAGATACCGATACAAAGGCTGTTTGTAGAGCCCGCCGCGTTTTGAGTGTGGATATGTGTGATGGTCCGGCAGGGAGTTACTAAGTTGATCACGGGTCTGGGGAATCTTTCTTACGAGGAGAGGCTGAAGTTAAAAAGAGCTGACTGAGGGGGAATCTTCTTAATATGTATTAATGTCAAAGGGAGGGCTCGGGGCATGGAGCAGGCTCTGCTCCCTGGGGCCCAGCAATGGGCAGGAACTGATGCCCTGGAAGCTCCACCTGAACATGAGGAGGAACTTCCCTGTGCAGGGACCAAGCCCTGGGACACATTGTCCACGGAGAGTGAGGAGTCTCCCTCACTGGAGACATTCCAGAACCATCTGGAGATGATCCTGTGCTCCAGGATGACCCTGATGAGCCACTGTGGTCCCTTTCAGCCTGAACCATTCAGTGATCTTGAACAACTGGATAATAGCAAATTTAGCATAATCATTCAAGATGTTAATGCCAACACAAGAAGTGGCCTTATTCCCTTTGAATACCTTGATTTAGCATTGTACTTCTTGCAGTCGTGGTAATGTTTGGTTTTTTTCAGGGGAGGTTGTTTGTAACACAAACAAAGCAAAATTAATAGCTCTTCCTAAAATACACAGTGGCTGCCACTGAACTACTAACAGTTAAATATTTGAGGATTCTGTAAAAGAGAGCACTGGAATATTGCTACTTTATTGAACAGTGTCCTCTGATTTTTATCTCCTGAAATGCAGCTGGAGCAGTGTTCAGTGTCAGGCTACCACTAAAAGCTGCCTGTGTTTGGTTTTAGGTTGAATATCCTGATGAGTAACTTGTCTTGGAGCATGATGGAACTTGCACAATCACACCTTCTCAGAAACCATGTCCTGAGGTTCCCTTGGTGAGCAAAACTTACTGGATACCTGTAAGTGGAAGAGAATGGAATCCCTTTGTGGCAGCACTGCCTAAGGGACTGTTTGAGCGCTGCAGATGTTCCTCCCACAAGCATCCCATGGTAGATTCAGCAGAGAAGGAGATGGATAACCCCACGTTTAGAAGTGACACTGTGCTGTCTGATGTGCACTTGCACTGCCCAAGCAAAAGACACCTCATGGTGCGACTGAATGCAGTTGGACAGCCAGGTAAGGGATGCTAACACTGATGGAGCTGTATTTTAACTGTTATCATGTATTTGGAAGGCTGAGTCCTCCTCTGAGTGGTTGATATTAATATTTATGTATTTTATTCCAGTTATAAGCAGAATCACCTCCTACTCAGGCTGTAGAGAGAGGGCTGTGTTCTCCTCATGAAATTAACTCCAGAAATGAAAACTTTAGACAGCCTGTCTTAAAAATTAAACTTTAAATTTCTGAGAAAAAGTAACCAAATTTACTCACTTGCAGGTTTAATTTAATGTATTTGTTCATTGATCAATAGGGTCAATGCACTTTGGGAATCATGATTAAAAATAAGGTTGTAGTGTTTCTTATACACAAACAAAAGGTGAGAATCCAGAGGTTTTAAATAGTGTAATTTAAGTTTAAAATATAAACTATCAGTAATTAATTTATCAAGTTTAATTAAATGTTTATGTGATGATTTACTATCTATTCCAGGGGAGCATAACAGCTTTCTTTAGGCTTTGTGGTGTTTTTTTGGTTTTGATTTTTTTTTTTGTTGGTGGGGTTGGTTTTTTTTGGGGGGGGGCGTGTTTGCTTCAAAAAAAAAGTCAACATGAAAACTCAAAGTAGCAATGGCTTTAAGGGACATAGAATTTGAAGAGTCCAGGCTGTAGAGGAAATGAGTTTGCAAATAGCCTGACTGATTGCCAGCTTGTAGGTTGCTACAAAGTTGTCAAGGGAACTGACCTTGAAGATGCTGGCAAAATGTTCTGTTCTAAAGTCCTGCTGTGGGAGAAGTGTTAATTGTTTTTTCAAACCCATTTGTGACATAAAAAAAGTAACTTCTACAGCTGTTCTGGTGTATGACAATGTGAAAAATTATCCAAGTAGGCCTGACAAAGAAATGAAGAATAATTTTGACCCTGTTGAGGTCAAACTCAGGTAATTAATGCTGCGGTGGGTCTTCATGCTGGTTGACATGTGTTTGCTGTGACTGTGCTTGGTGGAAACAGCCTTTCAACAGAATGAAGTGACAGTGTGTTCTACCTACTCTGAATGAACTCTGTCTGGGAAATTCCTCTGCTTATTGCGACAAGCATTGGATCATAGTATGACAGCCTTTAGTGCCATATCAATCTACCAGTGCCACTTTGCTGTGTTTTGGGGAAGATTATGGGGGTTTAGTCTCTTCCCCTTTGAGTCAGTTTGACTTCCCACCTTTTAGATGCTGTAGAATTGCAGAGGATCAGAATGGACTTGGAGAACAAAACATTTTAATTCACTGATAGCATTCTCTAGTCCAATTAGTTTCATCTGGCCGTCATGCAAACAGTGGAGACTTGAAAAATTTCTCATGCTAGGACAGGCATTGAAGATTTTATTAGATCTAGCTAAAAATGGTCTCACTAGAGAGGAACCTCAGTCAGATTTCAGTAGATCACCTTGGAAACATCTTGCCTACTAAAAAAACTCGCATAGAACTCCATAAATTGTGAAACTGTTGAAAGCAGTGGTTGGGAATGAACATAAATGGAAGGACTATGGAATGTTTGTTCTTCCTTAGGTACGGTATTCAGGCAGTACAGGTTCCTGTAATTAAAATTGCCAGATCCATGTTTCAATATCTTAAAATTTTAATAGATGCTGATGTCACTGAGTGGTTGTTGTGAAAGATTTTTAATTAATTGGTCATTGAGAATAGCCAGTCATTTCATCTCTTTGAATAATCAGTTTGGACACTTCAAAAAAAAATTACAGAAGTGTCAGCTTTGCCTCCTGTGCACTTATTTCTGCTCTTGCATACTGAGCCAATTTCAAGGCTTGAAGTTGCTTGAATTCCCAAAGACTTTCAAAGCAGTAAACAAAAATTCAACTTGCATTTTACTAGAACATGCTTCTTTCTTACAAGATAAGAATCTTAACCAAAAGAAACAAATTCTAACTTATATTAATTTTGCTTTCAAGTTAGTTTGAACTTCTGTGAACAGAACTTTTGAAGCATGTAAGAAAGCATCCCTTCTGCCAACAGTTAAAATAAATATTACTAAATCAGATGAACGTGCCCGTTGTGGCTCTGCAGACGCTGGGTCAGCCAGTGGACTGTGAAAGTGCTTCATAAATTTCTGCTGACAGAACTTAATAATAGAAGTATTTCTTCATGGCAAATAAAACTATATTTGAAGTTACCTGTATCATCTTTTACTCTATAGATTTTTAATCCATGTAATGCATACCATAGTCTCATGCATGTGGATGTTGTGCACAGATTCTTCCTCATCTGGTGTTTAACCTTTGCCCCCCACACTGTTCTTACAGTATTCCTGTCATGTTTCAAACTCCTTTGGAGCACAGAAGATTTGGCATCTGGGAAACACGTGAGAGAAATTACCACAGGAAGAGAACACCAGTGCAGAAGTGGAGATGAGCTGTGTGACAAGGACAGGAGTAATGTAAAAAAAGAAAGAGAATTAAATAGTGAAGGAGTAGAAGCTCTGCTAGATGATGATGGAGACTTGGAAGTGGTCAGAAGGCCTCGAAGTGCCTCTGATTTGCAAGCAGAGGATCTTTTGAGGGATATAGTGTGCCCTGTGATTCTGATGAAAGGGGAAGAAGATGTGTTTGAAGATGAAGAGCGGGAGTGCACTTGCAATGATGTTGTTAAAATAGGTAAATAATAAATTTTCTGTCAGGGAGAAATGTGGCGAATATGTTTCTGTAAAACAAAAGCATAATAGGTTTTCTTTAGAAATGGAACAGCAGTTTGTTAAGTGAAAGAAAACAATGAGCACAATACTGTGATATTGCAAATAAAAATTTACCTTCCTCTCTGGAAGTGATTTGGGCAGTTGTATACCATGGGAAACTCAGTGCTCCTTAGTTAGAGTAGATGTTTGGCATTATCTGGCATTATTCTGTAGAATGATGTGTTCAGTTCTCTGTTTGAAAGGGAAGCATAGCATTAGTTTCAGACTTGCACTGTGGAACTGGATGTGAACAATCTTGAGATAATTATTTTCTGCTCTGCTCTCATTTCCACAGAACACACTATGGCAACCCCCTTAGAGGACGTTGGTAAACAAGTACGTGTTCTGCCTTGTGGTATCTTGGTTTTCATGGAATGTGCTTCAGAACTGACTCATTTTCAAGTGCTTCCCTTGTCCCCAGGTCTGGCGTGCTGCCTTCCTTCTGGCTGATTGCATTCTCTTTAAAAGGGACACGTTCAGGTGTCGCACTGTGCTGGAGCTTGGAGGTGGCACTGGAATTACCAGCATTGTCATGGGAACAGTTGCCAAGAGAGTTTATTGCACAGGTAAAATAGTTCTTTTCAATTAAATATTGTCATGAAACTTCCCAAAGCAGTGCTTTCATCGTGGTATTTTCAGACTCATCTGTTCAGTTACAGTTAATTGTCGTTGTTGAACATCAAACAACAGCACAGACTCTTGATCAGAAGGTTAGAAAAATGAAGTTTATTTTTTGAGATGTGACTCTCTTATGTAGTATTTTACACAGACCAATTTGATTGGTGAAACAAAGGCAAACTTCTTCAATCACATTGGTCAAACCAGATGTTTGTCAAGAAACCTCTCTTGTGAGAAAGAATGGATAAACATAGGTACAGTTACAAAAACATCTCTCTTGTTTACAGAAAGCTTCCTGGGAAAGGAATTTCCCAAAAACGAAAACATTAAACCAGAGCTACAGTTAATTACTTTTTAATGTGTGTCAATTTGTGTTATTTACTGAAAAATAACAGGAACTTTCTCAAGGGGCTGAGAAAGCTGAAGAGTTTAAAAGCAAGATGTTGCAGTGAACTCAAGATAGTGTGTCCAGATTAAAATAGGTAGTGTAGGAATCCAGCTTCTTTCTTCAAGGGTTGCTCAGAGCTTAGGACTGAAAGACAAAAGGAAGAAGGATACTGGGGAAGCGCTCGTCAGTGGACGGAGTTGCTCTGAATTTTCTTTAATCTCATGGGATTTAGAGAAATTTTGAGTATCAGTCTGAGAGGCATACATGGCCCATACAAAATATTCTTGTTTTTAATATCATTGTCACTTCTTTTCCAGATGTTGGTGAAGATCTTCTGGCCATGTGTGAGCAAAATGTTGCATTAAACAAACGCTTGATGGAGTCAGGAGGTAGGGGCTGTATGGTCAGATTTTGACTCTACTTTAGCCCAGGTGCTGTCTGAAAGGCCATTTGTGACTGATGTGATCTTTCTTCACCCCCAGGAGGGGAAATTAAAGTGAAAGAACTGGATTGGCTGAAAGATGAATTCTGCACTGGTAGGTGCTTATAATGGGTCCTTTTTGATTGGGCTTGGTGTTTGGTGTTATGCGGAAAAGGGACAGGAAAGAATTGCTCCCACACGCTGAGTCGTGCCGGAAAAGAAGGAACTTTATTTACATCTTTGACATTTTATAGAATTCTAAAGGGATCAGTGGATTGGAGGATGAAGCTGCCACCCCTCCAACACACTGGTCAGACCAACAGTCTGTCATCTCTCTCTTCTTCCATGAAAATATGAAAACAAACCATTTGTTGATATTTAAAGTGTGGGAAATTCTTGGTACATAAAGAAAACAATTTTCTCAGAAAGGCTGTGCGGGCAACAGTGTTACATATTCAAAAGCCTCTCTTGGGCCTCAGAGACAATTCTGGTTAATGATAATATTTGATACTGCCAGTTGAAAAGTTTTTATGTTTATTAGACTTTCAAATAAAGGTTCTTTTAATGAAGAATAATTTTTTAAAAGCATGATAAAATAGGAAGATTAATCCAAATTTATATAAGGATATCTGGGGTTTTGTTTAAAGGTGTGCTTGCTTTAACGTATTTAATGCTGTGATCTTGCTATGGGATTGTAAATTCTGAAGTGAAAGAAAACTTTTGCTTGCCAGTCAGCCTTGGGAGGGTTGGACATAACACAGAGAAAGCAAAGGACTGGGGGAACTCCAGAAAGTGAACAGGGAAGGTTTTGATTTCCCTTGAGTGATGTGCTCTGTTTATGGAGTAGCAGCTGCCCACAGGAGCTAAGAAGTTCCTTTTCTCCAGTCATTTGAGACATTTAATCATGTACATCAAAGCCATATTCTTTCTTCCAGATCCTGAAGCTCCTTATTGCTGGTCTGAAGAAGAGATTGCTGATTTGCTTGATCACTGTTCTGTGATAATGGCAGCTGATGGTAGGGAAATATAAACAGTAAGCTTTTAAATCAAACACTCAAGCATTGTGAATAAACTTACCTAGTTTGCTTTTAAAAGTCTAATAGGTCACATCCTTACCTAATTTGCCAAAGCTCTGCCTTAAGTGTTCCTGCTTGTATTTTTCTTTTCTAAAGGCTTGTATTTACATTCTGAATTCGCAATTATGAGAACAGATGTTGCAAGCTGGTAGCTCTTCCTTTGCTTTGGTGTGTTAATTCTTTGTGACTAAATAAACTGCTCAACACAATCACAAGTAACTAAGGAATCAGAAGAGTTGTGTTGTCCTATCCTTGTCTTGTATTACATAACTTATGTGCAAATAATGATAATTAGGTCGTTAGGCTAAGATTTTCTATAATGTAAATAACAGTTCCAGATGCTTTCCCATGGAGTCTATGCCTTTGGATATCACTTTTCTACTTTTTTTCTTGCTTATGTGAAGGACTTTAAAATTACAGGCTAGCTTATCTGTATAGGAAAACCATTGTTTTGATCTATAGATAAAGGAGAATTGGGTTTAGTTATGACATTGAAAGGAGTTGCAAGACTGCTTTCAAAGGAGATTTAGTTATAATGGTAAATTAATTATGGCCTGATGTGGGTTTTTGTAAGAAAAGAGGCTCTCTACTCTCCAATATCCTGCTTTTTAGCTTTGTAGTAAGATTATTTCCAGGCTGAGAGAATTCTTGTCAAAGCTTGTAAATTGTATGACAAATGATTCCCATTTTGATGAGAGAAAGCTTAAAGAAAGCCTGGCATAAATAGCAGCAGTGAATACTCTTACTGGCTCAGTTGTTGCCATTAAAAATGTACTTTGCACTTAGATAAAGGAGTGACTTGTTTGATTGGGTAATCAAATTAAGGCCTGTTGTTTCACAATGGACGTTTAAGTAAATTCTATCCTTAATTATACATATGCTCTTAATCTTGTTTTTTATAGTGTTCTATGATGACGACCTGACAGATGCCTTGTTCAGAACTCTGTATAGAATCACACACAACTTGAGAAATTCTTGCACAGTTTACTTAGCACTGGAAAAGAGGTGAGTATTATCAAGAACTTAATATAAACAGCACTAAACATTCTGTGTGTTTTAATTAAAGGCTGGCTTCTGATTTTCATTGTATCAGATCACAGGCTGCAGTATATGCTCAGGACAAGCTTTGTTTTTTACATGCTTAATTTTTATCAGTTCAGAATTTAACAAGCGTTTGCCTTTTGTTGTCCTACCTTTACCTCACCTGAGATAACTTCTGTGCAAATAGGCATAAATAGGTGGCTAGACTGACGTATTCTGTAATGCCTGACAACATTTGCTATATATTTTTGAGGTCATAGGGTGGAATGAAGTGGCTTAGAATTCAGGTATTTATTTCCTAGCTTGAGCAACTCTAGAACAGCGTCTCTTGTTTGCTTTAAAGAAATCAATGAATGTTTTTAAGTAGTTGTGCCTTGGAGTCCGTTCAAAAGCTGATACACAAAGAGGCTTTGCTTAAATCTCCAGAGATATGTAAGCAATAACTCTTCCTGTGGTTTGTTGCCAGGTATTTGTCTAGGAAGCCAAGCCAATGATTCTGTTGTGGCAAAGTGCCCTAAAATCAATGGACAGATTCATCCAAGAGTTATTATGCATTGATGCTGACATAACATCTTTTCTGCTTTTCAGGAATGGGGGGTGTACATTTTTGTGGCTGCTGAAGGGAGTTAATTATGCTGACAAGACCCATTTTTTCATTAGCTGAGGGAAGTTATACACCCACTTAAAATGCCAGTATAGGAGAGATGTTCTAAATTAAGTACTCTTTTGCCAGGCTGAACTTCACTTTAAGACATATGGATGTTACATGTGAAGCCTACAGCCACTTTAGAAATACTCTAAATGATTTGGAGAACCTTCAAGATGGAAAAATGAAATATACAGTGAAGCCCATTAAGCTTGATTTCTGCCAGTTCCTTGTTTATGAGCGAATTGAGCAGTTGGTAAGTGGCATTCATGAAAATAAATGTAATGTGTCAGGCTAATCATCTCAAATTAGTTATCAGCTGTTTATGTAACATGAAGTAAGAACAGGAGAATAAACATCTTTTATTTCCATTTAGCTTTTTTGATTTAAAATGATCCTTGTTTGTGCTTACATAATCTGTACTAGATTGACATGTCCTGGTTTTGGCTGGGACAGAGTTGATTTTCTATCAGCAGCAGTAGAGTTGCTGAGATTGCACTCAGTTCCTCAAAGGATTGGAGCCTTCTACTTTGTAAAATGCCATTTTTGTGATTGAACTGGAAAATGGGACCAATATCTCTTCTCATTTATTTTCTTGTAGGGGAGCTTTCATTTCACACTTTTAGTAATTCCTTTCCCAGTTCAGAGTTCAGGAAATAATACTCTAATATCTATGAGGAAGTCAATTAGCTGTAAACTTCTGTTATTGAGAAACATGCCAGATGCAGTATTTCTGGTTATCTGATTATCTCTGTATTTTTTCTGCTCCTACAGGAATTGTGGAAGATTATGGCTGAACACCTAACGTGACAGGCCCACGAGAAAAGAGAAGATCTTTATCTAAGAAGAGCTATTTTGATGTTCTGTTAAGATAAGGATTTTCATCCCAAGAAAAACATCTTCCTGGTGGAATTGTGTTTTCAGATAGTATTGCAATGCAGTTTTGCTTTACTGTCTTGGTTTTGGCACTTGGTTTTTTGGACTTGTGCACTTGGACATGATTTTTTTGATGTTTCCGAGTAGCTGCTGGATGCCAGACAGTGGCAGTGACACAGTGACTTGCTCTTTGGGATTGATGACTTCACTTTTAGAGTCTGGCAAAGAAGTATTTAACCTTTTCCATGTGGCTGATTTGCAGATGTCGTGCAGTTCCCTTTTTAGTTTACACAACATGGACACCGTTCTCAGTCTTATCCCAGTTCCACACATTATTTGTATTTATGGACACTTGTGAAACAATGTTCTGGATAAGACTTGTTTGTCATGAATGAAATTTTCTTTAAGAAATTTGTTTATGAAACTTGGCCCTTAATTCTCAGTTCGTCCTATATAAATCACTCTAGTTTAGGACCACTGAATTGAAAGGAGACATTGAATTTCTGAATTGAAATGAAAGATGCATTTTGTTTGAGCCTCTAAAAATACTCCACAGAGGTTTTGGAGTATAGGAGGTCAACCCTATATTGTCCTGCAGGAATTTTAAGCTATTCTGTCCTAGGCAGGTTGAGGGTGAGAAGGTACCACATGAAGGGAGATGTTACAGCTCTTGAAATATTTGGAATTCTACCCTCAGCATATACATGTGAGGCTGGGGGTAGGGGAGTGGCCAAGAATGTCTTACCCACACAAAAGGGGGCCCCCAATATCTTACTTCTGGATTAAAATAAAACATATTTATTAAATCTCTCCTGTGTTATTAATGAAACCAATAATCTGCTTATACTTTTATAAATGTTATGTGCACTGTTGTGTTAATATCACTTTGCCGTACGTACACTGCCATGGAAATCCTCGTGCCCACTGCATTCCTCAGCACCAGGACAGCATCAGTGCTGGAGCTGTTCCTCCCTTGTGGGAGTGTGCAAGACGTTCATTAGAAGCATCTGATGGACTACTTGAAAGCCTGTTTTACACTTGGTGTAGGTCAGTTATTTCATAACCTGCTTATGTGTGTGAAGACCTATTTTTTGTGTTCTTTAATGGGATGAAAGGTTATTAGATGATGGTGGCCATTCCCTGTGAGTACAAAGTAAAAATTATGTTAGCATGTATCTGCCTAGGTTAATACAAAACTTCTCTCTCAGAACCCTCATTTGAACTTCAAGGATAAAAAACTGTATTTTAATCCAGATTCCCAAACTAATGTTTGCTGATTTGTTATGTAATGTTAATAACGGTAGATTCAACTATTTTTGAATGTAGCTACTTATTTCAGTAGTGATTTTTTGAAGGCTATACAAGAATCAGTTTGAACTGATGTGAAATAGTGCTAGCAGTTATGGAATCCTGTGGTTTTTCTCACACAGAATTTCTCAGTCTTTGGAATTATCAATAGAAACTCACCTGCAAGTCCTTCATTTCTGTGAAGGAAGAGAAAGTAGGCACTTAGTTTAAAACCTATGAATATTTCTACTTGGCTGTGGAGATAAAGTTTTCATTTGGAAAAGTGACTTTGGCTAAATAAAGTCATCAGGCAGGTGGGATGATTTCTGGATCTGGTTGGCAAATCCAGTGGTCATCCAGTAGATCATTTTCTGGGGAGAGGAACATAGAGGAGGTGGAGGGGAACCTGAGGAACCCTTGCAGTGCACTTAGCTCTGATAAAAGGGAGGAGTGTCCAGATCTTCTTGGGAAGTATGGTAATGGAGAGACACATGATCTTCCAGGAGGAATCTGGTTTGAAACAAATTGATTTTCACTTTTGTCATTGCCATATGGTGAAACAACAAACACCTTTTCTCAGTCCCTAACCCTCTCCTGCTTTTATCTCTTAAGAGAAGCAAAGGTGACACAATTATAGACATTGGTCAGGAGAAGAAATTGAACTTTTATGTGGCACCCAAATAAGCATTACAAACTAATCGCATTTATTTCATTTAAATCTTTGTTGATGTTGCTTTGTTGTGAATGTCTGTGTGTCATTTTACAGTAGAAAAAAGTTGAAGATGCTCCCTTGGTGGGATAGATTCTGTATATTTGTCATTGCTGGGTGTTCTCAAGTGTAGGTGGCTATTTGTAGGCCATCCTTGTAGCTCCATCTGCTGTACAACACTTTGAGTCAAAACATTTTACAGTTTGTTCAACACCCTGTTCCTTTCTAGTTTGACAGTATTGTATTTTGGAGTAACAGTTTAGGTGGCATGCGTGGTTCTGCACTTCTCACCTAGACTTGCAGATGAAGTTACAGTGGAAATAATCCTGAAAAAAAGGTGGTGTTTAATTGCCTACTTTTTGACAGTAGCTTTGCCTCCAGCAATTTGGGGTTATCAGGAAACATTCTAGGAAAAAGTGGATGTACTTTGTGTTTGTGTGCGGTGGGGATTTCCCATTCCTTAGAAGATGAGGACTTAAACTGGATCTCAAAGTTTTATAGAAGATAACTATCACGAGATTGTCTGTTCATTAACTCGACCATTTGTGGACTTCTACATCCACCACTAGTGCCAGTCCTTTTCTGTTTTCACCAGAGGATTAAGGGCTTTGCCCCGGCAATTGCATTTCTGGGTTTTGTTTGCTTTGCTTTGTTTATTTCATTCTGGTAGACAACATCTTAAAACTTGGAGAAATAGTTTTGTATGTCTGAGATTTCTCCTTGCTGAGCATATTCTGTGTTCCCATTGTATATTTTCCCTTTCCATAGTGTTGGTTATAGCAGTTTTGCAATCTGAATTCTGATGTTTTTGATTCCCAGGAAACCCAATTGCAAGTGTAATTCTGGATTGGATCAATGAGACCTAATCCAACAGACTCCTGTGACCCACTCAAGGCCATCAGGGGGATCTGTTGCTGGGGGTATAAAGAAAGAGCAGACTTACTATTTTGATGGCAATGGATATCTGTGTCCACTTTGGAGCTATGTGTAGCTGTGTTCCCAATGTGGCAGTGCAGGGTGTATTCGCAAAGCTGATTTTCCTCAGTCCTGTGCCTGAAACCACATTGCCTGGAGTCAGACTGCCACGAGTGTGACAGCCAAAGCTGCTGCTGACTTAAAGAGTTATTGGTGCTGGGTGTTGGGTACAGGAAACTGAAGACTACTTCTGAAAAGTGGGTGCTGAATTCCTGTCTGCTTGTTATGGCATGGCAAGTAGCTGCCTGTCTCATAAGCTTGCAGAGATTTTTCAATCTGCAATTAAATTGAGAATTACTCACTTAATGCTTAGCAACTTGTCTTTAAAATGCAGTTCATCTCCTGAGTGTGATCATGGTATTTGTAACCTGAACACTTTGGAGGTTCAAGTGAAGTAGGATTTGAAAATGAGCTACTTCTTGCTGCCAGACTGTCATGCTGTGATATAGGTCCAGAGGTTTGTGTTCTTTTACAGACTCATCTTGACCCTGACTTTTTGTGTGTCCTTTGCATCTGTGCTGGAAGTTGGTGCATTAAGAGAATAAAATTTCCTCTTGAGAATTAACTGCCTCTTTATGCTGCCTGCAGTGCAGTCAGCTGTGTCAGTACAGCACATTGCCTCAGACAAAGTTTCCCCCAGCAGATGGCACATGGAATTTCTTTAACAATACCAGCACCTAAAGGCACTAACAAAATATCTACATATGTGTGTGTGTTTATTTACACATTGCCCAGGCCAGCCCCACTGGTGTGAGCAAGAAGAGATGCAAAGGAACATCCCTAGCTTGCAGGCAAGTGTATTCTCTAAGCTTCTTGAGCACATACTCAACGGGGATGCTCGTCAGATAGTGGTAAGATACATAAGATGTTAATAATAATGAGATGTAACATAATTCCTGCCTCAAAGTAAATATACATATAATAATAGGCAAGAAAGTTGACAGGGAGTTGGACAGAAGATAGCATGAAAAAAAGTAAAGTTTACTGCTCTGTTCTTGTTCTGTGGGATGTCAGTAGCAGGTTTACATTTTAGGATGATCAGAACAGGCACCAAGAAATTATCTGCTCTATATTCCTCTCAAAGCAGAGTCATATTCATCTGAGAATCTTGATAAGTGTGTTATCAAAGGCTCTCATCATGGAGATCCTGTACTTCTCCCAGTAATCTGTTCTAGTGCTTCCTTATCCTTTATGATACAAATGGCTCACTGCCATCTGAATGGCTAAACTGCTGCCTCTCTTGCGATTTTAGACCATTAAATCTCTTACTGGAATAAACTGACAGACATAAGGGTTCTGGGCAGGATAAGTGGAAATGAGGAGGCGTAGATGGCCTAGCCTCGAGTGCTGTGTGCAGGGACAGAAGGATCCTGTAACACCATCTGCAAATTGATGGTGTTACAGCACAAAAGAACAGCTCCGGCCTCTCAGAGCCTGCAGCGTTCCTGCCTTGCCTGTGTCCTCTCCAGCTGTCCTGTCTGGTGTCCTTCAGCTGCTCCACCACAAGAGCTGCTCCAGGATACACCTGGAGCCTTCCATGGAGGTACCTGAGGGCTGGGCAGGGTCTGACAGCTCCCCTCTCTTGTGACCGAGTGTGAATCTGCTATGAATCCCAGTTCTGGGAAGTGAGCAGGACAGGGAGAGGGTGCCCGAGTGCTGCTCACAGGACAGGGGAGGGAGGTGTGCACTTCAGAAGCTCTCACTGGCCTTTTGTAGCCAGGTCTTAGGTTTTGAAGAAAACGAAGACCGTGAATGAGACATGGAATTCAGTAAGATGACAGTCCAGGTAGGGTTCAACATGCTTGCCATAGGTTTTGTTGTGGACGAGATGCACAATAATATTTATTACTGGGTTGGAGCTTCAAGGGCAGCNGTGCCCGAGTGCTGCTCACAGGACAGGGGAGGGAGGTGTGCACTTCAGAAGCTCTCACTGGCCTTTTGTAGCCAGGTCTTAGGTTTTGAAGAAAACGAAGACCGTGAATGAGACATGGAATTCAGTAAGATGACAGTCCAGGTAGGGTTCAACATGCTTGCCATAGGTTTTGTTGTGGACGAGATGCACAATAATATTTATTACTGGGTTGGAGCTTCAAGGGCAGCATTGTGTCTGCAAACAGTGCATTGCTGTAGCAGAACCAAGCAAGAAGGGCTCGTTATGGGATTTGAGCTGCTTCAGTCCACTACTGCCCACAACAAAAACGTGTTTTGTCTAGGCCAGGCTTAAATGCTGGTGAAGCTTTGGGTTTTAAATTTAGAGTTTGACATCACATTAGTTTAATTTAAATTTCTAATCAGAGTGAGAAGACCAAGAGACTTTCTCAGTTGCTGCCTTTGCTAAATTAAGTATATCCCAAGTGGCAGCAGGTAAATACGAGGCAATAAGAAAATGACAGTGGGTCTTTGTGGGGCTGTAACAGTGCAGACACGGATTCCCATCGCGGTTAAGAAAGAGGCTCCGCTCCGCTGCCCTTGTCGCGGATGCGCGGCGGCCCACGGAGCACGGGGGGCGCGGAGCAGGCGGAGAGGAGGGCGGGCGGCCCCTTGCCGAGCGGCACCAGCGCTCCGAGCCCGCCGGCCCCGGCGCCGCGGCCCCTCAGGCGCCCCTCAGGCTCCCCTCAGGCTCCCC
>VYZR01127807.1:15236-26092 GCA_013400675.1 Oxylabes madagascariensis
CGCGGGGCTTCCTCTGGCGGGCAGGGTCGCGGGGTCGCGGGGCCGGGGCCTCCCTGCCCGCTCGGGGGCCTGCCCTGCCCTGCCCCCGGACCCGGGCGTGGGGCCCGGCGGGGCCCGGGACCCTGCGCACCGCGGGGCGCAGCAGGGCTCGTTGTTCCCCGCGCGTTCGGCCGCACCGGGGCGGGTGTGGGATGCTCTGTGCCCCGGCAGGGTCCTGCGGCGAGCAACGGGGGAAAAGGGAACGCGAGGGCACAAACCCCATGAGAAAACAGCTGCGTACCGGGGGGAGAACGGCGCTGGTTTGGCGTGGAGGGCGCACCGGGTTGAGGTGTTGCAGGCAGCTGAGTAATGCTGTTAGTGGAGGCCTGGTGCTGCCCTTCAGCTGAGGTTCAGCTGGGTTTTTCGGTTTCCTGTTCTCCAGGATGCAGAACACAAGCTGATACCTCATGCTTTGGTTTGACACATCCTCAGCATCACTTCCCTTACAGCGCTTAAAGCAGCACGGGGCTCTTCAGCCAGAGCCTTGGCTCTGCTTTGCCTCTTGGCTTCTGTCTGTGTGATTCTCCATCTCTGTTTATGAAATAAACAGAGAAGGAAATGGTGTGCAAGGAAACTGAACTACTGTGGGAGATTTCCAAGTAATTTTGTAATCAGTAATGAGTGTTCAGACTCACAAATACTGGATTTTGCCCTACAGTTCAAAGGCACAGCTGATGGATATGGGCTCTTAAAAGGGTCTTTGTTCTTACAGTTTGAAGCAAAGAATTTGGTAAAGGTTGAAAACCAACTGGTATAAAAGGAAGGTAATAGGAAGGTTACCTTCTGGAAGCTCTACAGTAAGGAAATTATCTATTGAATCCTGTTATAATCTGGTTATTGTGTTACAAATTGAATCGGCAATTTTGCAGTGCTTGTTATGTTGGTTTCTTGTTGGAATTGTCTTTTCTGTAGGGTGAGTATTGGGCAAATTCTGTCTGGGGGGCAGTTTGTCTGCTCTCACTGGAGTTACAAATGGAGACTTGGAGGTCAGTGATTCAAGTGCTGGATCACAGCTCACCATACTGAAGCACAGCATATGCAAAGGAGGATAATACCTGGATTTTGTAGCGTTTCTCATCCTTAGTGTTTCAAGTTAAACACCACTGGTCTGACTGTACAGATGGGGACGCTGACTGAGGTACAGGGAAAGAAAGCTGTTATTGCAAGTTACCTGCTGGGTGGCCTTGTGGACTGGGAATCAGTGTCCAGGTCTCTGTGTCTGCAGCGTGTGTGGCTCTCCTGGACAATCCTGAGTGCAGGGGACAGTGATTCAGAGAGCTGCAGATAAATGGAGACCTGAGTCAGTCTGTGAGCGGTGTTATTAGACGAGCTGACCTCTTGTAAAATACGTGTGGAAAAATGCAATAAAACTGTTTTATTAGTCTTTCATTAGGCCTTTAGTCTTCTGAGGGATGACAGCCTTGGAGGCATACTGTACAGTGAGGTGTCTTGTGCATCCAGACACAAAGTAAACTCAAATAAGTGGATAAAATTGGATATTTATGCCGGGAGGCAGTAAAGCAAGCACAGCATGCAAATAAACACCAAGCAAAGCAGTAGGTGTCCTGCTGGCAGCTGTGCTGTCATTGGGCAAGGAGAACATCCTGATCTGGATTTTTTCAGGAGCAGGGAGGAATTCAGATTCTTGCCTGCCATGGGTATGTTCATTCAAACCAGCTCTTGCTGCCCCTGCCAGCAGCTTGGGGGTCTCCAGGTGGTTCCCCTTGCCCTGTCTGTGTGGTGTGGTGCTTAACAGCCAAGTTTGAGAGCAATTTATCCACTGCCTTGTGTCCCCACAGCACACTGGGCAGCAGCCCAGCTGTAGCTGCCTTTGTGTGCAGGTGCAGCTGCACAGGCACCACTCCTGCCCTGGGAGTGCAGAGTCTTCCTCTGGGTTTGTGCTCTGAGTGTTGGGCCTGAATTAAAACAGCTCAGGTGATGTCATGGTGTACCTCTGCTACTGCTTAGTCTCATAAATTCAGAGATTATTGGAGTTCACAGCTGCTCTGTGGCCAATAGGATCTGTTTCTTGGCTTCTGAGCCTTTTTTCATGAATTCTAGGATTGAGAGTCCATTCCAGAAACACTGTCTGTTTCAATTACAAATTAAATTCCCTTCCTTTCTTACCCAAATGAAAACAGCTTGTGGAAGTGTCTCAGAAGAGAAGGCTGTTGAGTGCAGTGTGTGTATGTGCTATATGAAGAGGGTAGCACTCACTGTTTTATCTCTATTGTAAAGATACAACCCAGTTGTATCTTTAAATCTTGCTGGATTGGCTGTATACCAGAAACTTTAAATCAAAAGGGGACTCTTTTGAACTTGGATGAATCTCCTGTGCACTTGGCTTTGCCTTTGTCAGAAGGAGCAGGGAGGAGAAAGAAATAGATCTTGAGTAATTCTCAGGTTTCATGTAAGACCTTTCTCATCATTATTGTTTTCAAATACATTTTTGTTCCTCCTTGTGTGTTGCACCTTGTCCTTCTGTGTGCACATTTGTTCAAGCAGGCTTTTCCAGTAGTGCCTGTTCTTTTGCAGTTCTTTTTAAGCTCTTTAGAGTTTTTCAGGCTTAGTGATAAGTGAATCAAATGGTGAGGTGTCTTATCCCATTTGAAAGAATAAGTGACATGAAAGAGCTGGGTTCCATCAGAAGGAAAGCTGCTGGTGCTGATGTGTAGGGAGCTGTGAAAGTACAGGTAAGTAACACAAAAATGACACATCAGGAGCAGTGAAGCTTAAAGACCAAAGTCCACCCCACAGATCCCTCTCACAGTGGGCTCATTGCCTGTGGAAGGATGGATATGCTTTAAAAGTTACGTAACAGATTTATCTTTCCAGAGGCTGAAAACACCCTATTCTTTTTACAGATGGATCTGCTTTCAAATTTCTCTTCTTTATATACAGAAGAGGTTGCCTTAGGGGTCAGAGCTGCTACCAACTAAAAGTAGATAATTCTTCCAGCCATTGTTCTGTGGCTTGAAAACCACCTCTGTCCCCTCTTGGTTTTCTGAATGTTGTGATCTGTTTTATCAGATCATGGTCCTGTTGCCTGAAATGACAGCTATGGTCCAGGAAAGCAGAGAAAGTGGTATTTTCTTGGCCATATGGTGTTTGTGCAAAAATAACAGTATTCTGGGGATTTTCCAAAGCATGCAAAGTGTCTAAAACAGAGAATATTGTTGTAAACTATTTCTGTGGCTTTCAGACTCTCTTCAGATCTGTGGGAGTAAGGTTCTGTACTGTATCCTTGTATTGGGTTGTTTGTTTTTCACATAATATTTTACTCCTCATTTTCCAGATTTAGCCAGGACTAGAAATTCAGCAGAAGAATTAGGTAGGAACCCTGTTTATGTGTTGCAGCTCTTGGCTGTGTGGAAGAAGCTTGTTTCTCTTGCTGTCCAGGAGAGATACATCTACTTGCAGCAGGGAGAATATTTTTGGAGGATATGATTTTCTTTTTGAAAATAAATCCCACTTTTTGCAGCATGAACTTTAGGTTTTCTTTTCCTAGTTTTTGGATTTGGAGTATTTTGAATTTGGTGTGTGACAGCTTCTACAGCCATAAATTCTGTTGTGGAAATGGATGCATGTCCTAGCAAAGGCTGGACAGTCATGGAATTATTTTATGGCAGCAGCAAGGAGCTGATCTCAGTAAGTGCCTTTGTGAAGGGTTAGGGTTGGGCACCTGCAGTGTCCAGGACACAGGTCTGACCTAGTGATGAATTCAACTTTTATAAAATGATAAAGCTGTGCTATCCTGTTTGATGAGAGAAAGCACTGAAGTCACTCAACTAAAAGTACTGCCTCTAGTAAGTGAATGCTGTCAGCTTGGAGAAATGTGAACTTAGTTTTTCACACTTAATTCCCTTTTGTAATGTCTTCTGCCATTATTTCAGTGAAGCTCTCTCAGTTTTTATGCAGGAGATAAAGTATTTGTGTAGTGAGTGCTTGAATTGTATCAAACTCCTTGGGGCTCTGGCTGAAAGGCAGTGCACTGTAGAACTTCTGTGGCAAGGTGCAAGGCACTTTGAAGGCAATAAACCTTCAGACTTGGTGACTTTCCCATTTAGGTTTTGTGATTTTCCTGAAGTGCAACTTGGCATTGGCAGGGAGTGTTTACCTTCTTGTGACTCTTGGGAAACTTGGCAGTTTAAACACTGACATCTAGTTCTGTCGGTGTTTCTGGGGGATGTTCTGCAGCTTGCTAAAGAATTCATGTAAAAAGTCAGCATGTCTCAAATATACTCCAGGTGACAGGATGAAGTGCCAAATTTACTGGTTTAGTGTGTGGCTGTAATTCTCAAGAGTAGAAAAAACTTCTATCTCCAGCTTTCCCGTATCTCAAACACTTTAAAATATTCCTTATTCCAGCAGGAATTTCCCTTGCTGTCTCCCAACAAAGTTCAGTTTTAATTTTACAAATGGAAACACATTTCTTTGCAGCTGTTGTGCCCATATATAATTCTGTTTTACTTAGGAATTTTTTAGCAATGACCTCAAAATGCCTGAAGTTTGAAACCTGGAGAGTTCAAGTGCCTTGAAAATTGGCTGGATAACAGCAGAGAAATTGGGTAATCCTTACCTGGCACCTGCTGGAATACACTAATCCAATTTAACCCTGGCCTGCTTGGGTTGTGACGACATGCCTTTTCCAAGGCTGGTGGGGCCCATGAGAGGATGACTGTTCTGGGAGTGCATCCCTGAGATGTCCTCCCAAGCAGAAAGCTGCTCCTTGGCCTCAGGAGGGGGCTGCTGTTGTGGGAGAAACCTGTACGTGCTTCCTTTGGTTTATAGTGCATTTGTATTCTGTTCTGATCCCTTAGGGTGCCTTCTGCTGGGTCAGTGGAGGGGTTTGGGTTCAGGGTCCCCTGTCAGAGTCTGCTCTCTGCTCCCCACAGACCATGTCACTCTCCCAGGTGTATGAGCTGCATTTGGGAGCGTGGATGATCCTGGAATCGGGATCAGAGCTTCTCTCACGCATTTCCTTTCATCTCTCCTGCCATCTGCATGTCTCGAGCACCAGAGTTCTTCTCCTGGAGCCTTTTAGCCTGCCCGAAGTGTCAGTGTGATGTACTCTCAATTTCTGCTGCTCTTCCCACACAGCTTTCCAGCCCTTGTATTTATGGTGTCTCAGATCTGTTTTAAGAGCTCCTGGTCCTACCTGTCAGCTCTAAAAACAGATGCTTCTGCCTGGAAGGCCATTACAGCCCTGCAGGAGGCACAGCAGCACATCCACTGTCCTGCTGGGTGAAGGAGCTGCTCATTGAAGGGAAGCTGGCAGGGGGACGGGTGAGCAGCAGTGGGAGAGGTGCTACCCTGCCCGTGGGGTCAGGGGACAGCTCAGCCTGGAGCACACAGCCTACCTGTGGGTGGAATGCTTACAAGAAACATGGAAAAGTGTTACCCAGGAGCGTGGATTGCCAACACAAGGTTTTCTTTCTAGTTGTTTGTTGAGGTATTGGGTTCTATTCAGGGCTTTTTTTTTTTCCCTCCCCTTGTAACCTTGGTTTCATCGCTGGTTTCTCACAGAACAGAACAGTGGGTGTTGGGAAAAGACATAAATTAGTGATGATGTTTTTGTGGTGTCCTATTTTTGATGTGTGGCTCAATTTTAAAGCATCCAGGTTCTATCAGTAAGCATTGCACTGGGCAAAGCATAGGGCAGCAAGTTCCTCATGGAAATTTCTTCCCCAGTGCTGGCTGATTTCATGCTGGCCTGTACTTTTGATATAAAACCACCCCTTCCTCTTTCCTCTCAGCAAGTGAATAACCCTACAGATTTTTTTTTTCACAAGAGTTACCACCTCTTGCCCTTCCAAGCCTTTTCCTTTCTCAGTGAGGTAGTGCAGGAATACAGGCTTCAGCAGCCACTGAGGAAAACAGGAAAAGAAAATTAGTTTGCAGGGAAAGGAAAAAATAATATCCCTCATTTGTATTTGTAACTCATCAAGCTCAATTTTGATTAAAGACTTTGAACATCACCACAGCGCGCCAATTTTGGCTTCCTCTTTTAGTGAAAGATGAAGTGTGCGGAGGTTCTTGGCAGCCTCTCTTGACAACAAATATCTGAAACTGAAATCAACTCATATGTTTTAATTGGTCTGGCAATACTACAGAAATGTGCATAAGTAACATAAATATCATGAAAATTAAGGATTTTAAATAAACTTGGTGTGACCTGATAGCAGTAATAATTTCTGTTTGTGTTATGTTTCCTCCCAATTTGTCTGTCAGGTTCCTTCTCAAATAATGGGAACCAACCATCTTGTCCTTCTCTGTTAACTCTCTTCCACATCTGTCATGAATACACATTTTTTGCAAGATTCTTGCTTCATATTGATGCTGTGATGTTCACAAAAAAAATGAGGACACTGAGAGCAGGAAGGAGGTAGTGAGTTTGTATTGAAGCATTTTTAACAGCCCTCATTGTATATATCTGATTATATAAATGATTGCCACAGTGAGAATTAGAGAACATGACAGGTAAAAAAGCTGATAGAAACCAAACCAAACCAATCTACTCTGGACAGATTTCAGGCATGAGATGCTTTATGGCAATGGACCAGAGGGTAATCCTGCCACAGGGTGCTGTGGCCAGGCTGCAAGCCATGACTTCTCCATCCTTAGCAGCTTCATCACTTCAGGCAAAGCTGAGCACAAACACACTGATGGGCCTCCATGGCAGGTATGAGGGATGGGATTTACCTGTATGGACCATGCTGCAGGTGTGAGGGATGGGGTTTACCCTGTATGAACCGTGTTACAGGTGTGAGGGATGGGATTTACCTGTATGGACCATGCTGCAGGTGTGAGGGAGGGGATTTACCTGTATGGACAGAGCTGCAGGTGTGAGGGAGGGGATTTACCTGTATGGACCATGCTGCAGGTGTGAGGGATGGGATTTACCTGTATGGACCATGCTGCAGGTGTGAGGGATGGGATTTACCTGTATGGACCATGCTGCAGGTGTGAGGGAGGGGATTTACCTGTATGGACCATGCTGCAGGTGTGAGGGATGGGATTTACCTGGTGTGGACTGAGCTGCAGGTGTGAGGGATGGGGTTTACCTGTATGGACTGAGCTGTAGGTGTGAGGGATGGGATTTACCTGTATGGACTGAGCTGCAGGTGTGAGGGATGGGATTTACCTGTATGGACTGAGCTGCCATTCAGTGTGGTGTTCTCCCCTCTCAGCTCCAGTATAAAGCAAGCCTTGTTTTTAGCTCCACGGCTATTGCTGCAATGCAGCTTCCTGGAGAGAGAAATAGGATTACACAATCAGAGTGTGCTGGTGGAGGTAGGAAAGCAGAGGATGAGCTGGGCTCGGATGAACGCCACATTCCTTGATTGCAGGGTGGTTTTACCAGGTAATGGATCTACAAGGGGAGCAGATCTTTGTGCTGTGGTTTGGGCGCTGGGTGTTGGAAGGGGCTGCTGGAACACTTCTGCCTTGGCTGTTGTGAAAAGCAGCTGAAGCACAGCACAGAAAGAGCTGGTTAGTGTTACAAAGGGAGGGAGTAGAGGCAAGGGGAGACAATGACAAGCAGTGCTGGGGGCTGCATTCATGTTATGGGGCCTTTGACTGGGAAGGACTTCACTGACTGCAGCAACAATCTGTGCATTGCAGTAACTATCACTGACAAATCTAGTGCTTTTCTTCTTTCAGTAATGAAATTCAAATGCCATTTCCTTTTAGTAGTAACAGGAGACTGCTTCCCTAATTTCTTATCAGTAATTTCTTTTTCCTTTGGCCAAGAAGGTGATTGGAAAATACCTCTTGTTTCTGATGCAGGCTGTAGGATTCCTGCTGTTCATTTATTCATAAAATTGGACCATTAATTGATTGTGTATCAGTTTGGAGTTCATTATTTTGCTTCTCTGTAGATTTTGGTGTAGTGGGACTTGGTTCAGTCAAAATGGTAGGGCTGACTATGGCCATGGGTTCCAGAGGTAGGTGATGTTTCAACCGTGGTGGCTCCTCAGGGTGGACTTTTTGTTCCTCACACTGCTTGGTTGTTTCCTTTCACTGGTTTGCTCTGAGCTGAGCTTGTGACTCCGCTGGACACCAAGAAGGGTTTGGTGATTTTTCTTCCCCAAATTAGGAATCACTCTGGTGTGGATGGGAGGCTGAGTGATGGGAGCAGGTGGCAGGAAAGCTAGCTCAAAGTGGGGTTCTTCAGAAAAGGAGCTCAGAAGATGCTACTGCCCTGCAAACCCAGGGCTGGTTGCATCATTTTGGGATGCAACACTTGCATGAAGTATCTTTTCTCCCCAGAAAATACGCAGAGAAAATTAATGTTCAGAGTGATCTGATAAATTATAGGAAATGGCTCACAGCTTCACTTTTGTTGTTTCAAATGGAAAAGAGAGGAGAAAGGAACTGTTATATCTGGTCAAAATCCACATGCAGCCTTGCATAACTGATCCTCTGCTCTGGCTGGTGAGCAAGATTAGCAGGCTTGCAGCCACATTCATCTCTTGCGAAACTCCAAGCTCTGAAGATCTTTTATTTATTGTCACTAGTTAACAGCAAAGAGGGAAAAGGGGCAGCTTGAGAGGATACTGACACTAACAAAGCACATGATGTATCTTCTGTGAAGAATTACCTGATTACTGATAAATCCTGCAATTGCATCCATTTGGTGAAACCCTGATTTTATGAAGGAGAGGGGAAATTTGATGTTTTTCTAAGCTTCTATGACAGTGCTCTCTCGAGGGAGGTTAAGTACCAGTAAGGGCAGCACTCCTAAGGCAACCTCTCCCTCTCCCATTGTGCTAATGCTGCTTACTTTTATAAGCTCCTCTTAGGCAGATAAACATCTCCCACAAAAGGTTTTTGTTAAATAAATAAACAAGCTGTTTAACCTAACTACTAGCTCGTTATTCCATACTGATAGTTCTCATTCTGGAATAGTTTTCCTGGGTTTGTTTTCCAGCTGTTTAAGCAGCCTCTCTTAACATCACAGTTACACAAGGCATCCTTCATCAGTTTCTTGATTCCACATCCCTCCTCTCTTACCCCAGCAAGTAAGCTGGACTTGTGTTAGAACTTTATAAAGATTTGTCCAAATCTTTTTGGAAGTTTTCCCAAAACCAGTCAACACTTTTTAACTACCTAAATGTGGTGCATAAAATCTCCACTTGGATGTGCCAGACTGAAAAGCAGAGCCCAGTTTCTTGTGGGTGTCAGTGTTACCATGAGAGTTGAGGGTGCAGTAGAGATGCACCTCAATGAGCCTTCACCAGTGAGTTCAGCCATTAGTACACTTAGTAAGGTCCAATTTATCTCCTCAAATTTGTATCCAGGTATTTAGTGCATGTCTGATAGTGCAACAGATTCATTAGTTTGGTTAAACAGGCAATATATAAGGAGTAAATAAGCACAGTTTGTGCAGCAGCCTTGTGGATTTTTCCCTAGTGGGTAACTTTCAGGTTTTGATCACAAGAGAATCTTCCAGTTCCCCGTTTTTCTACCTTGCCTTTAATTCAGCAGAGTTCTTGGGCTCATTCTCAACTACGATTTTGTGAATGGGCCCAGCGAAGTAAAAGGGACCACTCGAGAAACACATATCTTGCTGAATCAGATTGGCACTAGTTTCTTTCTCCATCTGGAGCCCAAAAATAATGTTCTAAACATACTAGGGAATTTAGTAACAGAGTCTTTTTAACACTGTGTACATATCTGTGTTTCCTGAACTGTCTTGAAAACTCCCCAACTGCTGTTCCTTTTTAGCTATTGCCTGAATAAACAGGAAATAATAGGACTTTTGAATAGTAGAATTTCATAGTAATTGTGCTTAATTCCTATATCCCTTTCCTTCGGAATGTGAAGTTCTCATGTTTATTGGGATTTAAAACCATTGACATCTACAGAACAGAGGCAGGGTGATCCCCCTGTCCCTGGGTCAGTGTGAGTTACAGCAGTTCCTGATTAGTGAGTAGTGCAGGTGCAGTTCAGGTGTGCCCTGCACACATGCAACCTCTGACTTTTTCAAGCTCAACATCTGCCCACCAAATGAAATCCCTGCAGTTAGTGGTATTGATTGTGCTGAATTCTGCTCTGTTCAGGAGCCTTTTAACTTCTTTCACAAAAGAAAAGCTGCCTCTGTACATGGAGTGTGAAGTTAGTGGCTGTGCTAGGGTAGGAAGCAGCCTTCTGGCCAGCCACAGGCTGGAAAGCTGCAGTGTGCTGGCTTTCCCACAAAGCCAAGCAATCCCAGTTGTCCTTTTTATTTAGTTTTGCCCTTCATGGTAATCCTCTTTGGCCAAATAAGATCCTTATCCTACTGTCTGCGAATCGTTTGCTCAGATTTTTGCAATTAACTTGGGGTCAACATTTGTATAGTTGTACTTTGTTTCCTTCCTATATTTTAAGGTGAACCTAGTGATTACTGCTCACAGTACCTGAAAGTTGATATGACACTCCAGCTTGTGCTATCTTCCTTCTCCAAATACAATCCCTTAAGAGAGGCATTGATTTTCCTCTTCATGCAGGTTGGGGTCCTGAGACCCTGCTGTTGAGTCTGGTGACACCTCTGTTTTTTGGAGGAGGACTAAGACTTGGTGCTGAGTATCCTGCATGCTTTGCTGTCTGCTTTGTGATACTAATGTGTTCTGTTCCCATTTCTCACAGACATGTATGACATTTAGGATTTTGACATCTTGTCTCTACCCCGGGGCTGCTATTTCTGTATACTGAATTCTCCTCAAGTGTTGTAGCTATGTTTTTTGAAATGTTTTGTTTTTCTTAACAAAGTGTAGCAGATGCTTTCTAGGGTGTGAGTGACGTTAAGGAGGGCTGTAGAGTTGCTGCTGGAATTT
>VYZR01127808.1:0-15668 GCA_013400675.1 Oxylabes madagascariensis
TGCCACATGGAGTTTGGTGATAAGAACAGGGGAACTGTTTCTGGCTGGCTGATGTTTCCTATGTGCAAACAGAACAGGATTTTATCAACAAAAAAGATTACTTCACAGAATTACCCATCTCAACTTCTTGCCTAATTGGAGCTATCAGATGATCCTAAGTTTCTGTTGGTCTTCTTGGATCAACTAGAGTGACACCATTTTTCATCTGCAACTACTTTTAAAAATTATAGTAATAGTAAAATAGGAAAAAATATGTCATACCCTTTATTCTAAGGGAACAGACGTCATTAGCTGCCTTCCCTCGCCTTGCAATGCAATATTTAATTTAAAAATCTGCCTTTTCTGACTTGGATCTCGGGTGGTCATATTGGATTTCATCTGGTTTCATTGCATGCCCCATGCTGTTCCTCTGGGCGGTGTCTGCTCCTTGAGACTAGTGCTCTGCTGCATGCCAAAATGTACTCACAATGTGCCTAGAAAAGACTGCTAATCATTGGGTACAGGCAGGAAGACTGGCAGTAAGAGAAAAGCATACAGATCCATTCCAAATCAAAGACAGGAAATAAACATTTGAGGGGACAGGATCAAGGAGAAAAGCACCAATAAAAGTAAAGAAAAGTAAAGCAGTATTGGAAGAGATGAAGATAATGTGAAAGCAACATAAGAAAAATGAGATGGAGGCAAAGTCATAAAAGGAGGATTCACATGCTTGGAAGCTTTGACTTAATCCCTAGCAGTAGCTTCTGAGCACTTGTTGGAATACGTGATTATATGACATGCTAGAGACAAATTCTGAGACAGGGGAAGATGCCATTTCAGTTAAAGGGAACCTTCCCAAAAAATCCTGTCAAAGAATCTGTGTGAACATTAAGCAAGATCCGTGGGTGCTGGTAGATCACAGAGCCCCATGTCTTTGAGGCCATGTGCCACACGATGCACAGATGAGCATCCTGAAGTTTGATCACCTGGCCTGTTTTGACAGATCTCAAGATAAGGATAAATGGTTCTAATACATGGTAGAATTAACAGGAGGCATTGTCAGCTGAACTGCCTACACCTTCCTAAGCGGCTTCCTTTAGCTTGTAAAGGCTTTGACAGTTGGCATTCTCAGATGCAGATTTCTAGAACAGAACTGAAAGGTGCGCAGTATTGTATTCTCTGACAAACCTAGGATTCTGAATATCACAAAGACACAAGGACTGCATTGCATTAGGTAATTTTCTGAAGTTGCTGTACTTATTCCTGTGCTTGTCTAATCCTCTCTTCTCGCTCCTCTATAATCTCTCCAGGTCCCCCTCCAATGCCCTTCCAATTACAGTTCCATGCTGCCCATCACGTCGTCAGTTGGGAGATACTAGGTTTGGATTAGCACTAAATTCCCTTAAGTCCCTCAAAGTCTCCACCTGGGTATGAAGTAAGCCTGAAACTTTAATTATATCTGCCCAGCTGATACAAGTTTTTTCTTCCCAGCTAGATGTTTGTGTTTCAGGAGACCAGACCAGTTAGCATATATCTTCTGAGCATGAACCAGCAGCAATTTTGAAAGAAAAGCTCCCTGAACAAATCAACTAATACTGTATGGTATTTTTAGTCTTGAACTGTGGTGGTTTTCTAAGCAAATGGCACATTTTTCACAAGTAGCTGCTGCACAAACAGCTCTCAACATAAATGATGTTGAAGTCTGCTTACTTCAAATGATCAGTGAAATCAAGCAGATCATGGTTTTGGTGAAATTGCCAAAATTCTTATATCTACATATGTATTGATTAGCTAAATCCTACTGAGAAAGACACAGGGGCAGTTGAGTGAGTTCAAGCTTTGCCTTCCTCCCGAGCACATTTATGACCACTCCACAGGCACTGCTGAGGAACATAAGCCAATGAATATCATGTTCCATTTTCAGCATTTCCTCAGTTGTGCTGTGCGCTACTTGCATTATTTCCATGAGCTGTTTTGAATCAACATAGACTTGGGAAAGATAAGACTGTCTTTCACTATTTCAGAAATAGAATCTCTTTAATTTTCTGTTCTAATATCAAAAATAGTAAAAGGGTTTATTATGTGTCAGGAAGTCTTCACAGCCTAATCTGACTTAATTATCAGTATAACTAAAATACTTTTAATAACAATAAAACAGCACAAATCAGTACAGCCACATACAAAATCCAAAATATAACTGCATTGCAGTGCCTTAACATAACTAAACCAGAGAAATATAGTCCAATACTTTTGTCTCTAATTTCCTTTAAAACCCACTCAGGAATATCAGGATAGAAATGAAATATTGGCTGTCTTGTCTAATGGTGCTTCTCATCTCTCTTTATGTGAAACTACCTGGGTCAGATGGATAGATAATTTGCCTACTAAGGGCTCATGCCCTTGCTTTATTAATCTATTTGCCTTTAAGAGCAGGTTTTTCAGGGCGAGACCCCAAGGGAAGCCACTTAAACAGGATACTCTTTGTGGGCATAAAAGTGGCCATGATGTGGTGGTCACCTTCCTCCCCATTTATCCTGGAGAGAACGCAAGGTTTGGTTAGGAAACACCATTTGTGAAGCTACCCAAAAACTACTCTTACCCATTCCACCCCACAGCTGCTACCAGGCAAAGGATGGAGGCTCGTGGGGATGTCTCTGGTCCAGGGATGGAGGATGACTCTTGGATTCAACCGTGTGGCCTCAAAGCTTGTGTCTGTAGAAGCATTTCTTAGTGCAAAGAGAATACGTAAGGTCCTGCTGCAGACGAAGAGCAGAGTTAGGAAAAAAATGACAACCATTTTATTGTGTTTATTCCTTCCTGAGGGATGCTGGGTGTACAGTCAGTAGAGCCCAGACTTTCCACAACAACATAGTCCAAAAAGTAATTTTTGTACCAGAAGATGTTGAGAAGTAATTTAGTGTACTTTACATATTTAGATTTGTAAAGATGTATAGTGCAATGTAGAGGTTTAGGCCAGACAGCTACTACTAGCAGTAATGGTTGTTACACCTCTGAATTCCCAGGTATGATACAGAAAATTACCTCCAACTATCAAATTTAACTGATTTTACTTTTAATTTTTTATCTTGATTTTTTCATAGGCTGCTTCAGACTTTTTAAGCTAATTCAATACCCAGATGTGCTGTAAGGACTCCTCATGGAATTAATTCAATTGGTAACTTGACTTTGAAGAATATACAAATAGATAGATAGATAAACTTATATTGTTATATTTAAAAACCCACTAGCTTAAAGGAGCAGTGCTGTTGCAAACTCAAGCAAAGTTAAAAAAATGTGGGAAAAATGGTGGCTCATGGCAGAAACTAAGGCAGGACTTGACACTCCTATAGTCTTAATTCATTCCCTTAAATTCAGGATTTGCAATATGGATTTAAATTATGTGATTGCATTACTAATTTTTCCCCCAGGAAATAATCACTTCAGTCCACAACCAAGGTAGATGGTGCTCAACAAAGGAACAGGGCAGTCCTTCAGTATTTTCGTTATTCTCACTGTTGAGAGAGTGGTCCTCCATCTTCCTCAGTTCATGCTCACTTCAAAATGTATTTTACAGAACAGAGAATTTTCATTTACTTGTGGGATAGTCTATTGCACTCCATGGCATAGTATCTGAATAATTCTCAAACATTAATGAATTTATTTTCAGAACAACCCTTTGGTTCATTTAATTGTAAACCATTTTACAAGTGGGAAGCTGAGGCACAGAGCTAATAAGGTTAAAAATATCTGTTCATCCTGGGTTCTTCTGAGATGCCTAACACTGTTTCTCCTTACTATTCAGCATCATGCAACACTGTATTTGTTCAAGTGTACTTCCTATTGACCTATTGTGGTTATGAAGCACTTCACTAAATCAGAGCATACCTCTGTGGGGTAATGAAAACACACTTCTTCTGGGTCAGCTGACACAAGTGTAATCCTGTTGCCATTGGCAGCAGCGAGGGTTGGGCTTAAATTCATGGGAATTACAACAAAAACTCAAGCCATCAAAATGAACCGAGAGGTAATTACACTAAGTTTTCTGGGGCTAAAGCAAGAAACCTAATTCTCCCACTTGCAAAGCAGCAGTTTAACAACCCATATTTTCATTAAAGATAGAACAGCAAACTATGCCCATGTAGGCAAGCAGGGAATGACTAATTTACAAAACTGTAGCTTTACACTCTTTTCCTTCAGGAGCTGTGCTGGGGCCGGCAGGCTGCTTTCCCTGCAGCTCCTGCTCTGGAACGAGCTGTTCCTGCTGGGGAAGGCTCAGCTCAGGCTGGACAGGCCAGCAGCACCCGGCCCATGCCGCCATGCCCCGGCCATGGCCCATGCTGAGCCTCCCCTCCCTGACTGCGCGTCTGGCTCCAGCATTCCATCTCCAGGAGCACTGCACAGTGCCGACAACTAACACGCTTTCTTGGAGATCCCTTCTTTCATATGAGCATTCCAGGGCTGGGAGCTCTCGCTGTAGAAGACAGCGACCATTTTCTCCCCTTCCCTTCCTGCCCACGCAGACAAGGAGTAGGCCTAGGCTTCTCTACACAGGTACAGGAATGGTCCTCCACTTTCTAGGATCTGTTGTCCTTGGAGGACACAAGTCCCTGTTAGCAGAAATGACATTCAAACACAGAAAAACTACCACGTGCAAAACCTAGTATGTCTCTGGCTGGAAACAGCCCACAGCAGAGCTATCTCACCTTTGCTCTTCCTCCTGGCCTTCTCTGCCTCCAGGCTTCTCCAGCCAAAGAGAAATATGGGAGTTTCATTTTACCGTAGACCGCAGTTAATCTGATTTTTTTATAAAAGATTTCTCCATCTGAACAGACATACGATTAGGATCCAGTTCTCCAGGACAACTATCAGTTGCCAGCCTTCTTAACTGATTTGTATTTTCTGTCCCTGTCTCATGGGAATCTTCCTTGTATTTACTGTTCTTCACATCAGCGTCATCATTCCAGCCTTTTCCTACCAGTTCCCATACACAATTTACCAAATTACATTTCCTACCCTCTTCATATTGAAATGAAGTGAGGTCTCAGGATATAGAAGGTCACTGAGATAACGGAAAGGTTAATTATCACTCTAAGTTTTGGTGTTTAAGTGCCGAAGTGTGCCAGCACATTTTGGTGCTGGCAGCATCACTAGAGGAAAAGTCCGCTCTGCTTCAGCAGCTCTGGGGAAGGAAGGAAAAAGGAATATTGGTGCACTCCAGGGGTGCAGCCCCCACACTCAGTTATGCAATCCAGAAGTGAGAGATCAAATCTTGCCAGAGAAAAAAGAAATTTAAAAATCCGCAAGATTGACAAATTTAGCTGCTGAACTCTAACAACTCTCCCTGAAGCAAACAAGCAAAAACTGTCTGAATTTTTAATAGCAGCTGATTAGTTAGCCAAACTTTCACACTTCCTTCCTGACAATAGTGAAAGCCGTGCCCTGACATGCTTATGCTGCCAAATGGCAAGTCCTTGCTCTTGCATGGGAGCTCCAGTGATTCTCAGTAACACAATAACTTTGAGTAATGAATACAGACAAAGCACTCTGTTTCCTTCATTTTATTCTCTTGAGCAGCAGAAAAAAATTCAGCAAAATTCTAAAATAAAATGGAATTTTTCTATCTAAGTATTTCAACTAGCATCTAAAATCTTCTAATTGGGTCTTTGCTGTCTAGGTTGTGGTTAAGACAGTAAGAGTGCCAAATGTGTGTTTCTGGCAAATAGATGGATGGCCAGACAAAGATATATGTTTTACACCCTTATGAGCCATCTGGCCAGAGAAGAAATATTGAAACTTGAATTTTGTCTCCAACTACAAGTATTCACTTATCATCAGTCCACTAAGGGGGGTGATGCTGTGGGAGAACACCTGTCCACACCAATTGCTTGTTCTCTTCAATCCATAATTATATATCCCTGGGAAAAAGGTTCTGAATTTCATAACACAGGCACCTCCAAGTAATTATTTCACTCTAAAATTACATTAAAAGTGTTTTGTGGAGGTTTTTTAATTTTTTTTTGTTTTAAAGAAGGCAATATATTTTAATAATCATGTGTTGAAATTTTTTATTAAACCCTCTATAAATTTAAGAAAATATTTTAGAAGGGTTTTTTAATATTGAAAACCACCTTCTTTAACAAAAAAGCTCACTCTCAGTATTCAACACCTGACATGTCAAAACATGAGAATAAGCATGCAATGTTAAGGCTAAAAGGGGGCAGCTCTCACTGTGACAGATTAGTTTCAGCAACGCCAAGAGCCACAACAGAAAAGCTTCTTGCATCTACTTGCATGAGTCTTATACTTAGCTTACCAACCTTACAGCTCAGGAATTGCTTCTTATGCGGTCTGTACAAAACCAAATAGAATCAGGGGATCATGCCCTCATGAAGTATCTGGACTGTATAATAACAATAATTATAGAGCAGTATCATTAACAATCAGCCTACATTTTTCACTGTGACAGATTCAGTGCACTATGGAATCCAACTTTTAATTGAAAAATAGTCAAACTACAGCATTGCTGCTTGCAAAGATAAACTTTTCATTTGTACATGGATGCAGTCTTGTCTCAGTCTAACGCAACAGCTTTGAGGAAGATTGCCCTCATCTGTCTCAACTGTTTGCTATTTGCTAAACATAACTCCTCAAATCTCCCTGAGACTAGAGAACAAACTTGAGAGAATCTCAGCCTATGTTTTACTTAGCGTGGAATAACTGCTTCCTTCAAGCATGATTTAAAACAGCCCAGAAGGATTCTCTTTGAATCCCAGAAACTAACGTGCCAAAAATCAGTGTTGGAAAACGGGGTACGTACTCTGAAGCATGAGATGAAATTAAAAGTAATTTATATTTAAAGGACTGATGTATCATATAGAAAACAGTCACTACAATACATTGCTCTATGCTGTGCTTAAAAAATCCCAAATTCAGATACCACGACCTTTGATTTGCATAGACATTAGTATGTGATGTGCCCCTCTATATGCCCCAAGATACAGCTAGACTGATGCTGAGATAGTGGATGTCTTAATATTTTCTAGGTAAAAACACCACCTTCAACTCCAGCTCTTAGTTAGGGGCCAGTCAACAAATTGCAACTGATAAACTGAGATCTGATTCTGCAAAAGTGAACCGTGTGTGAAAAGCAACTGCTAAAAGCAACTTGAATGATGTGATTGTTGGGAACGGTCAAATCTGCATTAAGAGACATATCAATCTATACAATTTTTCACAGAAAGAAACATTCAGACACAAAAAATGTAATACATTAAATTAGTTAAATTACAAGGATAATGTTTAAAATTTTTGCTTAATCTCCTCTCTTTAAATTGGAGGATTGTAGCTAACAAAGATTCAATATTTTTGTACAATTAGAAATACTGCCAACTACATCCAAGGGCTGTTGGAATGTCCTCACAGACAGACCTCCATAAAGCTTTCCCCCTGCAATGAATGTTAAGCACATACAAATTTGACCTTCTCAAGTTAAGTAAAAGTGAGACAAAAATGGGAAAAATATTCTGATTGAAAGAGAAACATTCATCTTACTTTATTTCTGGGAATTTTTGATGTACACTGAGCACAAACATCTCAAAGAATCACCCAAAGTTCTGCTCAGTTAATTACTGTAACATAGCAATTCTTTTTGCAATAACTTTGATAGTCAGTAAGTGCTCCTTCTATTGGGTCTGGCTGAGAAAGAGACAGTTTTCCCCACAGCAGCCCTCCCAGTGCTGAGCTTTGCACGGGCAGCCAGAAAGGTGTTGATAACACACCAGTGTTCTGCCTGCTGCTGAGCAGTGCTGGCACAGCATCAGAGCTCTCTGCAACATTCCCACCTCCCCAGCAGGCAGGAGGTGGGCAAGATCTTGGGAGCAGATACAGGCAGGACAGCTGACCCAAACTGACCAAAGGGATATTCCATACCATATGAACTCTGCTCAGCAATAAAAGCAATGAAAGCTAAGAGGGAAAAAGTGGGGAGGCACCCATTGTGATATTTCTCTTCCAGAGCAAACACTGTGTACTGAAGCCCTGCTTCCTGGGAAGTGTCTGGACATGACCTGCTGATTGAACATAGAGAATAAATCTTTTGTTTTCCTCTGCTTCCGTACATGGTCTTTCTTTTGCTTTATTAAACTGCATTTATCTTGACATGGGAGGTTTTTTCCCATCTTATTTTCTCCTTTCTTATTTTCCTCCACCCTGTCCTACTGAAGAGGGGAGTGATAGAATGGCTTGGAGGGCACCTGGCATCTAGCCAAGGTCAACCCACCACACTCCTCCAGATGTCATCCTGGAGAAAGCAGTGCACATCTTTCTCGCATATTTGTCTCTGGGACAGGTGGCAATAAATTTCTACTTCTCTGCTTTAATTTTGATAGTCAGACAGGCAGACAGGCATTCATTTCACAGTGGATTCCTTTTTGTCAGCATTTCAGAATATTAGCTCTTTCACAGTCTTCCTAAAACCGAGTCTTAGTTCAAATTTCATGAACACCAGCAGTTGGTTCACATAAAGGTCAGTTTCCTAAGTTTCATCATTCTCCTTTGTATTGATTCACTTTAGCCATACAGAGAAGATCCAAGCTTACTTCTGCTTCACCACAAAATTTTTTGGATGTTACACAGTGGAGAAAAGTAACAAGTCTGAACTGATCAGTACGTGAAAACATGTTAAGGTAACTTATGCGGAAAATTGGACTGATGCTGCTTTTACCGCTAAAATCCACTAAAGCACAAGAAAAAAAGAGTGACATTCCAACAAGACATGCATTCCTATTAATTATCATGAATCAGGGTGGAGGAACTTCAGTTAGTATTTAATACATCATGCCTCTCTTTTCAGGTCCTAGATCCTCTTGCATGGATGCTAATTCAACATTCAGTAAGTAAAGATCTTTAAGGTTTAAACAAAACAATTAATATTTACATAGAAAAGTTATGTTTCTTATAATAGGTCAGTAGTAATACACAATGAAAATTGCTTTTTCAGTATTTGGTACTGGACTGTAATACTGCTAATGTCACTAAAAATGTAATTTTAAAAACACCTGAAGTAACCTTTACAATAACAGTCTAAATAGATTTATGATGGACTTACAGGTTTACCTAGGATCCAGACATGAGATTTTAAATAATACAGATGTTGTCTGAGCGGAGGCTTAAGGCACAGTTGCACTACAGCCAACTTAAAGGATCCGACACTTTAAGGGAGTGTTAGTTTAGTTGTGTCACATTATATTGCAATCCCCCATGTTGATATCCCTTATATGTTAATTACCAGAGCAGCAGCCAATGTAATCACTCATCAGTGGTGGCTCCGTGCCAAAAGTTTTTGCTATGGTTCTTGAATTTCTGCTCACTATGTTACTGAAAAGAATCCTTGCTACCGCTTCACTCTGCACAGTGAATAAATACCTTTGTCTTCCGGACACCTTGGCTATTCTGTAACTCCTACAAAACATCTGTGCAACTACTGCAGAACACTTCAGGCGCTGACACTATCAAAAGGGACATGCTAGAAGAAATCACAAACATCATCAACAAGCAAGAAAAGGGTCACAAAAGTGTTTTAATGTAATGGTGAGAGGAAAAATACAGGGCTGAGAGTGCGGAATAGACATGAATGGGATGACAGCAGAAGAGCATAAAATGAACACAGGCAGAGGTTAGTGAAAGAAAGGAACTGGATTTGGGCTGCACTCCTCACAGATGAGTTTGGCTACTACTGAAGCCAACACAGGGGATTAGACAATGCCTTTTGCTATGAGGGGCAGTCAAGCCTCTGCCAAGCCTAGAAACTTTTACAAGGAACAGAAAGTGTTGAGATTCCCTTAGACACATGAACTGAGTCTCCCTGTCTGCTGGAAAGACGCAAGCTTTCCTTGAGGAGGGGAAGTAAAAGGAAATGCCTTCTATGACCAGAAAGCAGAAGGAAGGCACAGAATTCTCACTCTGCAAACAGCTCCCACAGCTCACTTGGGTGTGACATTGCCAGGAGGCGAACAAGAAAAGCATGTGCTGTAACTACAACACTTCAAAAGCCATTCAGTGAAAAATATTACACCGGCTCCTATCATGCATGCCTATATTATAGTGAAATTGTACTTCTTTCAGTTGTACACTACCTTTAAGAAATGGGTGGTGTCTATTTGTTTATACTGAACCTAAAAGCAATCTCCTTTACAAACTAAAAACTCTCGCGGAAAGTCTGATTCTTTTTCTCATTCAATACAGCACATTAGCAATCATTAAGAAAGTATAGACTTAAAGCAGTATTGCTGATCAAATATAATATATTGCATTAGAAATAAATTCCATATTAAAATAGAGACTTTTACTAAAGAATTACTTTTTTTTTCAAATAAATTACTGAAACTTTTGCATTATGAAAGCTCTCAGGCAAAATTAATGGTTTTGTTTTGCAAATTAATTTAGATATTAAAAAATCATATTTTCAACCAAGATCTCAGTTACTCAGATTAAATATTAACCAAAAGCTGTCTTCTGCTTAAATAGAATTTAGCCTTTGAAGTGTTTTTATTAATCTCTTCTGATGTAGGTGCTTGAAATTCTATGAAAGTGCTGCTGCTACCAGTTCTGTGCATCACTTACTGTAATTTATTTTCAGAACATAATTCTATTTATAAATGAAAATCCTATTAAAAGAAGACAAGAAAAATTAGTCCTAGACTTTGCATTGGTAGAGTAGAAACAAAATGAGCGGCCTAACCTGAAGTGACATTTACAAATTACCTGTTAATTTAAACTGGGTTGAAGGATGACAGAGTTTAGTCGGACTGACAGGAAGTACCGAAGGAATGACAGTTGGGCCTGTAGTGGCCATAAAGCTCCCATAGCAAGCACATTTATCTGCCTCTCTGGGAAAACCTTCCCTTGTAGTAAATAATATATTTGTAAAAATATTTACTTCGTGGCAGCCCAGTGACTGAACATTTTATGGAGCTGAACTCCTCCCCCACTCCCTCACTCTGACATCCCCTCCTTTTAATTCTCATTTTTACTAAGGACAAGAGCTTTAAGATGGCCACCTGCCTTTAGTCACATGGTTGATTCATCACCACCCCCTAAAGCTAAACCACATTATTTTCTTAATGAAAATGAGACAAGAAGTGACAAGGCTTGTATCCTTTAGTTGCTTCAGGATAACATTCATGCCCTGAGACCAGTTCCTTTGTTCGCTAGACATTCTTTGAACAGACACGATTGCGTATCAAGGCCATGCAGTGCCAAATATTTATAAGGATAATAATAGCTGCTCTCACTCCACTTACAAATAGCACTGAGAAGACTCAGAACAAAGTGCTAAGAGTCTTGTTATTTATTCACTTCTGAAAACAAAAATGGTTTCTGAAGGAAAGGCTCCAGTGTCTTGCAGTTTAAACACTTTCCACATGTAAAAACTTTTATAAAATATTTAAGCTACAAATGGAATATTTGGGAGTCTTAAAATAATCTAGTGATAATTATTTAGGAATCTGTCCCTCTTATGACAAACAACGAAGGACCATACCAGAGAGCTACTGTAACTCTTTTCTGCAGGGGAGCACCACATGCATGTGGAGACACATACATGCACGTATGCAGGCTACCGTAAGGCTAACTCAGCTCACACACAATATGCTCTGGTGCACGCTTAATGAAAAACAGTTTAATATTTTTAAAGAGCAAGCTTTTATGGTCTGCGTCTCACGGCCAGCTTAGATCTTACAAAAAGAGGAAGAAGCAGGAAAATTGTATTCCTTTCCCTTCTGCATCTCTTAGTGATGAGACCTCTTGAGGAGCACTTTATGTACACTTAGAAATGACTGAACATAAATTTAAAATGTTACACCGTGGTTTAGGGATCTCAAAAAGCCAGGGTGCCATGGTCTGCCCCTCGCCCACAGTGCCTGGTGCAGACCACGGGCCCTGTTGTACCCACACTCTGCTTCCCCTGGGGGACACAACCTGTGCTGATATAACGCAGCTGGGTATAACTGTAAACGTGCCTCGGTATTTGCAAGAAAAAATGTTGTATAAATCCCTCTGCCTCCATGAACGTGAGTGTATTTATAGATACAAAACAAATGGTACGTGGAGATTGTGTTCATGTTCCAGAGCAAAGGCATGAATTCCCATAACCTCTTCCAACAAAATTCAGAAGCCCTCGTTTTAATGCCATTTCCACAAACCTTGCTTTGGAAATTGACAGCCAAAACACAGAAATGTCAACCATAACCAAGCCTGCGACACCAAACAAACTCAGGGTTCCTGCAGGTTGGTGTCGAAGACTTGCCAGCAGGTACCATCATCTTGCAGTGGACATTTTAAATGTAATTCATTTCTGATTTTTAATCTTAGCATGGGACCCCTGATTTTTTCTTTTTAAATAATGGTTTGACAGGGATGTAATTTTACACCTACTGTACAAAAGATTTTCCTTATTTAATAGCAGAATATAAATTCTGGAAGCAAAAAAAAGATCTTATTATTATGGAAGAATAGTAAAATAAGATCTACAGTACCATTATTTTTTTAAATTAGACATTGTACCTTAGTCAAGAGATCCAAATATAGACTGTGCTCTGGCCTGTAGTATGCCATTGATGAAAAATAGTTCTCAAATTCTACTTAAGGAGTCCAAGAGGACACAATTAATATTTTGATTTCTCTCAGGAAAAAGGGGGCTCCTGCAATACCTACAAATTTTAAAGCTCTACTAATAGTGGGAGGAAAGGAACAAAAATGAGGAAAATTGAAAAAAAAATTAGAAAACTGAGTTACTATATTTGATGTGCTAGCCACAGACTTCCTCCCTCACTAAAACTGGTTAGGGTTCACCTTCCTCACAGAAAGGAGAAATGACCAGTGGGAGTATCCAACTACAGAGTAAGAAAGATCTTTACTTTGGAGATGTTCAATACAATGAGGAGAAACATAACCCCATCTCCAGCTTGACTCTATGATATAGAGAGCTTTCATGTGTCTTCATGTATCTTTCATATATCTTCAGAGAGACTGCCTTCCATTTAGATTTGGAGACAGAACTAATATACAACATTTTATTAATTCTCTCCCACACATCTTTGCCCAGAAAACCGTGAATACCTCTTTGACCAATCACAATTATTTATCCCAGTTTATTAAGTGTCCCTGTATTGTAAGACTGATATTCTTGCCCTTACACAGTGTATCAAGGACATATGATAATGATAACGATCAATGTTATTTTAACACTGCACAAAGGCCAGGATGTCAATGCCATTTCTTCATTAGAAAAAAATACTATTGATTATTAACTAGAGATAGCTAGAAATGAAGAAATGAATAGGCAGATTACCCAACTACCAATTACCTGCAAAGACTTAGTCAGGTATTTGGGATGCAAATTAGTTACATGTGGTTCTAGAGGTAGACTTGTTCAATATTCAGCACCATTATTTTGATTGGTTGTATTACAGGAGAAGGAATTTTGGGCTATAGTTGCACCAAATGGAAGGAAAGAGGTTATTTTTTAGTTTAGTCATGTCTACTTTCAAACCATCACATGAAAAGTTCTCTTAGAACTTGTTCAATGAACTGAAACAAACAGCTAATATTCTTTGTGCCTTGGGAGTCATTATGTGTTAGTCAGCAACTGAATAACATCAAATATTCTACTGGAAAAGCTTGGCCTCTTCCAAGTGTCTGAATGCTACTCTGGCATCCCTGAGGCTCCAACCACAGGGTTCATACCGTATGTACTTACCTCATACGATCTCTGTCTAGAGAATCTCCCTTGTCTGTACAATCAAAAGATCGAATTGCTTTCTACACATGCAAAAAAGGTAAAATTCACTGCTGTCTGATGGAGTTTATTCTTACAACTGCAGAAACTCATACCTTTCCCTTTTTTTTTTTCATTACCTGACTTCTATTGAATTATCGAAGAGTTAATTCTGATGCCCTGGCAGAAAAAAATAAGATCTACAAGGCACTATGCAGCTCAGACTGCTGCTTCAGGAGGTCATGTCACTAGATATGAATTTTTTTATACAGGACTCCAACCAGCATTCTGAATTCCCTGATTCCTGTTACCCCAGGTGCCAGCTATACGTCACGTGTCTGTACAATGGCAGACCTTCTTATTCCTTGTTTGCTAAATAATCAATTATCTTTGGAAAACACTCCCAAATGTTTTGTGGGTTTTTTGGTTTGTTTTTTTTTATTCCACATCCTAAAAAATATCACTGCAAACCTAATGCATACAGCTGATGTACCTTCATCAGAGTCCTTCATTTTCAGAGAGAATTTACATTACTGGAATCCTGTCTTCTGTCCCTCTGGTAACTGAGCATCACAGTGCTGATCATTCACAGCAAAGGTTTGCATGCCATCCTAAAATCCTTCTAGCTTTTTCACAGCTATAGGACTTGAAGGAGGAATTAATTCAGAGAAATCCTTTGGTCTGCGTCTCACGGCCAGCTTAGATCTTACAAAAAGAGGAAGAAGCAGGAAAATTGTATTCCTTTCCCTTCTGCATCTCTTAGTGATGAGACCTCTTGAGGAGCACTATAGTGTTTTCAGGCTGCCAGGTAGACATCAGGTAAAACCAGGAAACTCTTACTTCCTTCTTGGAATCACAGTCTGAGCATTAAAGTGATTTAGATGCTTAAATACATTCTCTAAGTGCCACTGGGATTCTTGAAAATCACTGTTCTGTTGCAATACCTTCACAAAAGCCCCCAAATTTCTACTGGTAGCAAGGCTGGAAACTGCTTAAACATGACCATGTGAAGCAGTTTGGTGACTGATCCACACCTGGACGCGACAGCCTTCAAAAATTTGACACCTGTCCGTCCCCTCAGTAGGGTTCATCAGATGGCTGTCTGTACAGCACTGCCCAGCCCACACAGCAAGCTGGAGGTTCTGTACTGCTCCCACTCAGCCTAGGAAATCTAGACATTGCTGTAACACTTAGGACACGCTGTCAATTCCCCTGTGTGATTTGCAGTAATGACTGGATTCAGGTCTCCCTCCTCCCAGGACCCTCATAAGATAACATCCTCAGAGGCAAGTCTTTCTCAGCAGGGCTCATTGAGGCCGCTCTGTTCTCTTTAAATTGTCTAAACATTCTTTGGGACAAAGAAAGAGGAGGGATGTGTTCAGGCTGGCAGCCAGAACAACCCCTAAGAAACCCAATTATTCATTATTGCACACCGAGTTTCCCCTGTATCATTCTGATCATGCCACACAGCAGCCATTTACTGGGGCCACACGGCATAAGAGCAAAGCAGAAGAAGCATCAGGAGGGAGGCACAGAAGGAGCAGCAACAATAGCAAGACACACTCTGCATAACAAGAGCAAGGCTGTCAGCAGCATACCTACACTGGCCATCCCAACCAAAGGCAGCGGCACCCCAGAGATGCATGGAAACTTGAGGAATGAAGAGGATAGGGAACACTTTCCTTTAGAAAGCCATAAAACCTACAAACCAGGGTTGAAACTTCACTTGTAAACTTCCTGCCTTAATCAATCATAGATGAACTGCACAAGAAATACATAAAAGGAAGGCAAGGGTATGTAGGAAATAGGGTATCCACAATAATTTGTTGATCATTTGCCATCTTCTCCTTCTACAGAGGCAGCTTAAAAAATGTGCAAAAGTCCAAAGAATGCACTTCTAAGAGTACGGGGTAGT